>RJWT010004925.1:10733-32221 GCA_004365215.1 Cuniculus paca
GCCTGAAGTTTGTATCATTTCTTTAAATGTTCATTTCAGGGTTTTTTGTTTTTGTTTTTTGTTTTTTGGTTTTTTTTTAGAAAAGAAAGTAGAGGAAAAATAAAGCGCTTCTTGTAGACGCCAGGAAAACACCGTTCTTATTTCTTCTCTGAGTTTGGGTTTTGTTTTTGTGCTTTGTGGCTGTCTGTGGCCAGGTTGTCTCACACCATTAGCATGCCAGCGTCGTATTTTCTGTCAGAGAAAGAAAGAAAAAGAAAGAAAATGACTATCGTTTAATACACCTTAAGATGTTTTGTCATTACTCACAGAGTGTCATTTCGGTCCTCAGTGGCTTGTTCCCCTGTGATTCTGAAGAATTTAGTGGTTAGCATCTCTGTACCTCGGAATGGGGACAGTTGGAGACTCTTCTCCACTCATCCCTTTCTTTTTACACCTTGGAGTCCCCTAAGTTAAAAAGTTCCATAAATTATATAGAGCAAGTCTTCATGCATTCACTGATTCATTCAACAAACTTCTCAAATGCAACATTCTGGAAATTCAAAGTTTAGATTAAACAAGCAAGGATACTAGAGAGTCTGCTCTGGCATAAGAGAGAGCATGCATTAGCTCAACGAAATGCTGTACCAGGAAAACAGGAGTGGGGATGCATGTCAGTGCCTCTCCTGATAATGGCAGCTCCAGGCTAGGCAACACCATGAATCCCTGGACTTCCGTTCCTGTGGTGCAGCCGTCAGACACCATTGATCTCTGCAGCCTCCCATCTGGTATGTTCTCCCAGAGAAAGTCCTTATTATTCCAGGTTATTAAAGTATGAATTAGAGAATGCAACTTTTCTGTGCAAACCCTCTGATGTTTCTAAGGTGGATTGCTTGCACAAATGCTTATCCTGATTCTCCTCTCAGTATCTATATATTTGGTGACCACCTTCCATACCAACTTTGATCTTGGCCACATAAGTTGTTTTGGCTGCTGCACTGGGGCTTGTCCTTTTCTGCTACCCTGTGGAATCCTGCAGATACCTCCGTGTTCCTGAGCCTGGGCCAGCATGATGACATCAGGTCTTCCATCAAGCTCACCGGATGTGAATGAAGTCATCTCATACTATTCACCCCAGCTGAGCCAACCCAGGGGAAAAGAAACTTCCAGTCAACTCACAGAAGTACAAAAGGTAATAAAAGTTTGTTGTTTTATGCCACTAAAATTTTAGGAGTACTTGTTACACAGCAAAAGCCAACCAATACAACTTCTCATTTTGCTAAGTAAAGATCAGTTTTTCACCAGAGCCTATGAGTTCTCACATAACTTTGTTCTCTTTATTATCTCATTTCCCAGCATTTTCTTCTCATCTACTGAAAGTCATTCTAGACTTCTTGTGTTCCTCCAGTATGACACATACACTCCCAACACAAGGTCTTCATAATCACTGTCCCCTCTGTTGAAGTTTTTCTTCCAGGAACATCCAAGGCTTTCTCCCTCACTGTGCAAGCATGACCGTTTCCAGATGAGGTGGCATTTCTAGCCAGTGCATTCATGACGTCATCCCAGTCATCCTCCTTTTACCTTTTACTTTCCTCCTCCAAAACAATTAATACTGTCAGATGCATTATGAGTCTCTGTATTGTTTGTCTCCCTCCCTATAATACAAGCACCATAAAATTTTATCTACTTTCTTCACAGTGATGATCACCTCCTTTAAACTCTACCTTTCAGTTTAATAAGTGATGATGGAGGGAAAGAAGAATATTGCGTTCATGAAAATAATGCCAATCGCTGTGAGAATGATGAGAGCCACAGACTCTTCTAAGCGAGCTGCAACACTAGTATGATCTTGGGTCATACTAGGTGCCCCTCTTCCTGTCTTTTAGATGAAGACGTCATTTTTACCACTGCCACGCCACTCATAAGTCAGCAAGGCCATGAATCACAGCCAGGTCTGTGTGACTTCAAAGTCATGTGGGCTTCCCTTGTACCCTGAATCAGACTGGTGAAATAAGGCCTGGGAGAACTTGGGGAAGGAAGGCGAATGTTCCCCTAAATCAAGGACCCCTTAGTTATTATACAAGCCAAATCTTTATACTTTTTCACTTATTTGGTCACCAAATAAACATCCTGGAAATTCAAACTTTAGAGTTCCCCCACCCCAATGAAAGTCTCCACTATAGAGGAATTTAGATTTTTGGTCTACTGGGGCCATCCCAATGCAGATGATCCTACCCAGTTCTCTCAGAAGTTCTGTATGTATGTGAGGATGAACCGAGGCCCTGGAATGATGGCACAATCTAATGTCCTGTGGGCCAATTTTCCCTGCTAGAAACATCACTGTCATTTCTTTGGCTAATTCTGTAAGGGACTGTGGGAACAGTGAGCAGCTGGGTAGGGTGATCATCATTTGGCTTATTTTAAGACCAAGGCTGTTCTCACCATTTGTCGCAATATGTAGTACACACCTATGTCCTATAATTAAATGCATGCTTTACACACAACAACCCTGCTCAGTCATCACCACTGCTAAATGCAGGTACTGTTTATTGAGCATCTACTCATCACCAGTTGAGGGTCTGGGCAACTCACACCCATCTTACTGTGTGCTCAAAGAAGGAAACTGAGGTTCAGAGAGACAGAGCCACCTCTGCACAGCCCCACAGCTGGCACATAGAAGGCTCAGGATTTGAAGCCAGGTCTGTCTGCCTCGGGCCCTTGTGCCTTCCAGTACATGCCATCTTTTTCGCACAGCCTATAGAGCAGCAATACAGGCTTATTAAATTTATTCAAGGAGGTAATTATTCACCAAGGAAAACAAGTTGGCTTTCTACACAGGGATATAGCAGACTCCCCTGATGGTCAATACCTGAAGCTAAATTAACAATGTAAAAAATACTTTTTCTTGTTTTGCAGCACTGGGGATTGAATTGAGAGTCTTCCAACTCAACCACATCTGCAGCCCTTTTTTACTTTTTTTTTTTTAATTTTGAGTTAGGGGCTCACTAAGCTGCTCAATTCCCCAAATAGGGCTCGAACTGGTAATCCTTCTGCCTCAGCCTCCCAGAGTGCTGGGATTACAGATGCGCACCAGCGTGTCTGGCTGCAAATCTCTTTTGCATGTGCGGTTTACTCAGCAAGGTTGGCTTTAGCCTGTCCTGCACTCCCCACTGACCCTCTTTTCTGTTCTGAATGTGGACAGATCTGAATCAGGCCTTGTTCCTTGGACCTAGCTTCAGAAAGACTCAGGGTCCTGAGTTCTCCCAAAGCCACAGACTCTCCCCAAAATGGGAAGAGTGCGCCTGCTTCTCCGTGGTCTTTGTGCTTCTCTCTGTCCCTGTTTCTTTAAACCCAAAAGGCAGCTGGCTTACACATTCACACCTAAGAAAGACAGACCTTGCTGCAACTCACCAATAGGAAGCAAGAAATGGGAGCCTCCCCCGGCAATGGCTAAAGCCTGTGGCTTGTGGTTTTGCTCTTTCAAATGGGGTGATGGGTAGTTTTGTTATGAACTTCAATGGAGGAGCCCCGATTACTTTCATCAAGGTCAACTCTAGGCCAGAAAGCCTTGGCTTGCAAAATCGCTGCCCATTCTGGTCACCAACAGATACCATTTTTAGAAGTTTACGTCAAGAAATCATCTAAAATAGCATTACCTATCCTGCGCGTTAGCTTTGCGACTTTCAACATACCCAAACTAGTTTGAAATCCCTTCAGAATACTGAGTAATATCATGCAATGGGATCCACATAACCTCAGAAGAAACTGCTCTGAATTGTCTCTATTGACGAAATGATACAGAAGCAATAAAGTTAACTTTTAGAAAGGAAAAAGAATAACACCACTATATATTTTAACACACACCATTTCACTTTTTCTTAGTGCCTTTCAAGTCTTCATGGCATTTGGATTCATGTCCCTTCCTTTTTTTTTGTTTTTTTCTTTTTCCCATAAATCATCTTCTTTCTCAGAACTTTCCATTATTTTGCAAGATGCAAGATGCCTAACGTGTGATGTGGGTGGTGAGCCACCATTTGGAAGCCCATTGCTCTACTCTGCAGCATTTCAGTTAGTTGCAGTTCCTGCTGTTAGAGCCGATGGTTTAGTGAGCATTTTTGTACAGATCGACTTCACCTTCTATTAAGGTACTGATTCCTCCCAGATCTGCAGGAAGACCAAGTGCTACCACTGTGGCACTAGGTGGGAGGGCCATGCCCACCTTGACTTGTGCATTTCTGTTGGCTTACAGCCTGGCTAACATCTAGTTTCGCTGTGCACATCTTTTAAACTTATTTTAATATCCCTTTTCCATAACCTCTGTTTAGATATACTATTCCCAGGTAGTCAGCCTCTTTACTTAAAGTAAAAGCATTTTGTCTTTCATTTCCTCCCAGAACTGAGTTCGCTATTTTAATTATCATGGAAATTCAAAGTGACTGGAGAAAGAGCATTTTGGTAGGGAAATATCAGTGCAGTGCAGGAACCTCATCATGACCATATTATTCAACCAGCGAATGTCTTACATCTTCTCTTTCTAGACACCAGTTGTAGCACAACATGGACCCCTGCATTGTGGCAAAGACCACAACTCACACCCAGCTATCTTAGGTCCACATTGGTGCCTGTGTTGACCCCACTAACTGGAATTCCTCCATAAACCACTTTTTGGCAGCTTCTATGAAAATGTGGCACTCTGATCAGAAAGATGGTCTTGCTTTTGATTGACGTGTTTGCACGACTATCTCCTGCCGTGTCTTAAGTACAAGAGAGCAAATGCTGTTTCTAATTCTCTAAAGAGGAAATGCACATGGTGGCCTTCCATCATTCATTCCAGGGAGGGGGGCTCTGCATCTTCTTCTTTCTGGCTGGCTTCCCTGAGTTTCCTTGAGGTTCCCTAGGAGCTTGTCCTTCGACTTTTAAATTGTGACAATGTCTCATTTGATGCTAAGTATGCTGGAAGAGAGAACTCACTTTTACAATGACATTTCCTGAGTGCTTACCAGTACTTTGGGCCAAATGCTTACTTGAAAAGCTGTCTTTATATAGTTAATTCTCACAACTTACAAGTCAATGATATTGCCTCTTTTTTACCAGTAAAGAAGCCATTAGCACCTGAGACCACTGCTACCTGTGTGACATCGTTTCCTCTCTAGCTACCTGTCACCCACCCATTCGCTGCCCTTTCTTGCTCTGCATTGTTGTCTCACCTTTCCCTCTGCATCCAGCCCTTCTCCTCTCTGTTTACAGACGTCATGAGGCTTCTCTTAGGATACTGCTAGGAATTCACCCAAATGTGACTTTGTCCTTTAAATCCTTTCTACATGATTTGTGAAATAGGTTCACAAAAAAAAAAAAACACAACTAAACAGAGAAAAACAAAGTTCCATCATTGTGTTAAAATAGTTGCTCTTAGCAATGATTGCCCAGAAATTTTCTGCTTGACAAAATATATGCTGTTTTTATTAAAAAGTTAAGTGCAACTCATCTTTGAAACGTGGTGGGGAGGGAATCAGAAAAACATAGGTATAGTTCCACTGTTTAAACTAATCCGTGTAAATAGACTGATGTCCCCCCCGCTTCAGTTTTTTAAAATATATCTTAAAATTTATTTGTGTCATGTAGTTTTAGTTGAATGTAGCTCTGATTCTACTCCACGCACATTTTGTATATTTCAAATAGAATGCATTCTTTTTCAGTCTATGTATATATATTGTCTTTTTGAGGTATGGTTTCGCTATGCAGTTCAGGCTGGTCTTGAACTCACTTTGTAATCCAGGCTGGCCTCAAACTTGCAGTGATCCTCCTACCTCGGCCTCCCAGGTGCTGGGATTGTAGGTGTGCTCTACCACACCCAGTTTTTTACCATGTGTTGAAGGAACAGATATACTTACTCAATCACGTGGTTTTAAAGGGAGAGATAACCCCCTACCATGTTTCATTACCATAAGTACTGATTTGGTGAATACATTTGTATAAAATTTTGCGAGGAGAGCTGATTATTTCTTAACATTTCAAGGAAATGCCCTGGTCAAACGATATGGAAAGTTTTAAAGTTTGGGCAGCTGCTGGTAAGAGAGTGCTTCTGGGCTGCCCATCACGGCTGGTTTTTATTTCTGTCTCGGGTTTTCTTCGGGGAAAGCAGGTGTATCTCACCCAGGTGAGTTTATTCTTCCCAGATGAGCAGCCGACATGGCACTGAGCCACGTTAAAAGATTCCCCAGTACAGCTCCTGGGTATGGAATGTTCCTTCCAGCCTGGAACCAAGACAGAAGAGGACAGGAGCCTGATGTCAGCGGAATAAAAAAGGCTGAATGCAGAAAACAGAAAGAAACCAGCTCAACATCAGGTCACCGGTTTCGCCAGCCTTTTGATAGTGTTCATTGTTCCGGGGTTTAAGAACCTCCTGAGGAAGTCTAAGGACTTTCTGGGGCATGCTGGGAAGTGTTCAGAGTTCTCAGACTGGGTTGCTGAGACAGGCCTCGCCTCCCGCTGGGCTCTGGGGAATTGGGCCTGGTGTGGCCTAGATTCGAAGGAGTCTGCAGTGAAGCACTTGGCCTTTGATTTGTGACTCCCTGCACACCCACCTCATGGAGAGAGGCTGAGAAGGTCCCCTCAAGAGGAGTTAAGAAAGATTCAACCACATCGCGGGTTCTTGTTCTGTTTCCTGAACAAGGATCCAGAACTTCCTAGCACACAGGCATACATAATCTTCTATTCAACCTGAAGAGTAACAGTTGTTATATTAACAATTCCTTAAAATAAGATATTCAATAAAATTACAATGATCACTATTCATAATATAAGCTCTTTGACCTAGAAATTCAAGTTCTAGATATTAATCCTAAAGGAGGGAAATTCTTAAGGCCTGAATAGTTGATAAGTGGGGATCTAACTGTGTGTATGTGTGTGTGTGTGTGTGTGTGTGTAGTTACCAGGAATTTTGAGATCCATAGTTTTGAGATCAATATTAACATACTAATAGACCTGAGAAATCCTGTCATTAAAATAATGTACAGGAACCTAATGACTTGAATGAATGCAAACATTATATGCCGTAAATGTGAGCTATGATTAATAATATCAACAATAATAAAAATAGAGAAAGGGCAATTAGAGAAGGGGGACAGAAGGAGGAAGGAAGGGAAAAAGATTAAAAAAAGAAACAAGATGTATTATGTACATGTACCCATTCCCCAAGATAATTATAAGTTATATGCACTGCAAAAATGTATTAATAAAAATTTTAAAATTTGATAAAAGACAAAACAATGAAACAAAGAAATGTAATTATATTTAACCCCAAATCCTTTGAACACAGGCTTTTTTTTTTTTTGACACCTATTTGTTAACAGGAATACTATTGGTTTTCCTGGATTTAGATAGAAATGTGTTTCTTAAAGAAATACTACTACTAATAATAATGAGAAAAGCCTGAGGTCAAATAAAATGTCTAAGAGTTGGAAGGCAAGACTCTAACTACTATGAGATAAGGTTGTATGAGAATTTAATTGACTTAAAAAGGTTTATAAAATATTAGGTAAAAAGCATAGGTTACATAAGATTATGCAGGGCATGAACCCATTTTTGTTAAACAAATATATATTCATGCATCTATACATGTGAATTATGTAGAGAAAGAGAGAGAACTGAAAGGTGGTAATAATGGTTGTCTCTGGGCAAAGGAAATGTGTATAACTTTTTTCCTTAATCTGTAGTTCCCATATTTTTCACACTAAAATGTTGCTCTAGTATTTTTTTAAAAAGTAAAAGTTGTAAAAACAAAGACAAAAACCTGTCGGAGATCTCCAAATGTGCCTGACTGTCTTACTGAGTATTATAGCTCTGTGGGTTATAATTTCCAGAAAGTTCCAGAAAGTTCTCTTAGGTTGACAACATACTGACAGAAATGGGATGAATGGCTTTTGCATTTCACAAAGGGAGGGCAGGGATTTTCAGAGCTATATCACATGAAGGAAAACACATTTGAAAAACCAAAGCAGGCAGATTATTTTTGGCTCCTTTGTTATTGTTGTTTTTTAAATAACCACTTAGTTGACTGAGTTACCTTTCAGTTGCTGTGCATGGACAAACGCCATCTCCCTGTGGCTTTGACCAGGTCAGTATTCACCAAGAGACTTTCGTCTGTTAGAGTTTGACTTTCTGCCAAGGTTGAATAACATACTCCAGTGGTTCAACCCCTCACCTCTCCAACTTAATGCACTCGTGTTAACCTTGAACATTCACATCCAGCCTGTTGCAAAACCTGGAGTGCAAATGGGCAACCAGCTCCTTTCTGGATTTTGCTTTACAATTGTTTGCTTAGAATTTCAACTAAATGATACACTGAAATATGGCTTCATTTACCCATTTGATCTCTGTTTATGTGAAGTTTTTATACAACATATGTTAGGGAAGTAAAGTAATACACCTTATGCTACTGAAACAACTATGCTCATCAAAAAATCTTGAATGAAATAGACATTTAAAAAATTTGATGTAATTGTTGAGCAGAGCAACACTGATGTAATTGTTTAGTGGAGAGAAATTCTCAGTGCAGACCACGTCTTCCTTTTCAGAATCTGATGACAACATTATTTTTGGACTTAGAAGATTTCCAGAGTTCTGTAATGTTCTATCTGGGGGGAGCAGATTTAATGTATATTATCTACAGTGAAAATATGAGTCCGTAAAGAAAAATATGGAAATAAGTCATTTGCTAACCTGCGTGCTGAATGAGAGTCCCTGTGATCCTCCAATAATAAAACCATGTGCTTGCTTGATAAAACTGGAGAGAAATGGCTTGACCAACTCTTGGTCTCACTTTTAATTCAGGACTGGGCAGATGCATTGCCCATTCTCAAGGCTTTGGAAAGTCTTGCTTCCCCAGTTGGCCTGATGCTTTTCTGTGACCTCAAATTGCTCACCCTCCCTCTACCCTTGGACTTCACGATTCCTCAGTCCCTGGCAATGCTTCTTCAGTGGCCCATACCCTTTAGTATTGTCAGCATCCTTGATCACAAGCATTTCTACAGATATAAAAATAGGTAGAGGGAAGGGCTCTCTGCCTATACCCGCTATGATTAGAAATTCAAATATTTGTGCTATGCGGCTACTCAGGTTTAATTACAAGGCAATTCACTCCAGAAGTTGAAAATAGGAGGTTCCTCTATGGGCTGCCTTCTGCACTGTCAGGGGAGCTGGGACAGGAGGACCATGTCCCTAGGCTACTGTGAACATGACCCTGGCAGAAGTTATGCAGTGTGGACTCTGGTTCCTCTGCCTGGCCAGCTTCTTATGCACCTACCTGAAACTGGGCATGGTGGGGTTAGAGATGCCAGCATGTGAATTAGTTAACAATACAAAGGCCGAGAAGAACAAGCGTGTGAACACTAGTGTTAGCAAAAGCCAGCCATCTCATCCTCCTCTCTCTGTGCTAGTTATGTGCTCATGAAACCACTGGGCCACCCAAAGACTTTTAATTGAACACAGATCCACAATACCCAGGTCACCCTGCTTTATCTGTGTCAAGGTAAAGGCCATGGTTGGACTTTCCTAGTGGAATTTTGCAGTGCTACCTCCAGGCCAGGATGGGCTCGCCTGCCTCTCAGCAACAGTTTTGACAGAGCCTTGAAAACCATAGTCCCTGAAGTGTCTGGGGACAGCTTTGTGGGCGTCCAGTGCTCATCTGGAAGGCAGGCATTTTGCAGGGCATCTCTGTGATGGTGGTCTGTTAAAGAGCTGCTGACTCTGTCCCTACAGCCAGACCTGCCTCCCTCTTGTCTGCAGAGTGCGCTGCACAGATTGAGGGGCTGCCATCCCTGGTGCAGAGCAAAAGGAGCCGTAAAAGTGTCAGAACAACGTTATGAACGGCCTGAGGGCTGGGCCCGTTGTTTGGCGCTGGGCAGTGAGGGGGGACTAATGGTGTGCAGCATGCAGGCTGTGCTGTGGCATCCATCTGTGGAGAGGGGAGTGAGGACAGAGTGCACAGAGCTGGGAATCAGCGAGCTGCTCCAGCCTTGGAGTTGCTAATGGAGCATCCAGCGGACCGCGATGTGCAAAGGAAATACCTCATGCCCCTGGGATCCCATCTCTCCATTTCAAAGTGAAAGATGCTAGGTTTAATCTTAACCTGGTGGTGACATGGGTCTTCAATTTGCTTTCTCATGGAATGACCTGATTTCTGTGGCTCAGCCTTAGCAAGTGTCCATGTGTTAATTTAACTCTGTTTTATAAGGTTTTTGCACCTGGTGTTCAGCACGCAGCCCCATCATCTAATTAAAAGAGGCTCTCGTCGTTTTGCAGAGTAGTTCTTTACAGAAAAGTTATCATAAAAGCACTACACTGAGTCCCCCATCCTTAAATGGTAAACATCAACCACCCAATGGGACTAGCAATATTTAATCATTGATCTTGCAAACAGGTGGTAAACATATTCACATTAGGTGAACTTGGAGGAAAGTCATTGCTTTAAAAATGTTCCTTATTCTTATCCAGCTCACTTTCTGGAATTGAGTTACAAAGATGCTTTCTAAGGATTGGATGCAAGAGGGCCTAGTTATCAAAGGGATGTGCTCTCCAGAGTGCTGATTTGGCCTTGACTTCTGTCCTTGGTCTGGATGAGGTGGACTTCTGCAGATGCCACGGGAAGTGACTGAAGGAGCACATGGGAGGTGTAATTCCCACACAAGACTCAGCATGTGGGCCATGCAGCTGTGGGACAGTGGACTGGAGGTCAGGTGGAAAAACCCAGATGGGACCCTACCCTTTGCTTCATAGGGGGACCTTAAACCAACTGAGCAAGGCTAGTGATCGAAAAATTGCTGGGTAACCATGGCACACAACAGAATGACTATGGGTCAAATTTTACATGTATAGCTGAGCAAGCCTCAGTGTGAGATGATCTTCTTTGTATCTGCAAAGTTGACCTAAAGATGCCCACTCCACTGGGATCCATTTAAAGATCAAAAAAATCAATCAAGCATATGAAAGTAGTTCACACATGAACTCAGTGCGAATACCAGGTTCCCATCACAGAATACTCTTTCTAAATTCAACGTTATATTCCAACTTTCTAAGGTTATACTTCAACTCTCCTGGAAAAAATGTACTTATCCATGTTAAAATGCACCCTTGAGATCCTTGGCTGTCCTTTTATTTGGGAGGTAGCATCAACAGCACGTATTTTAGTGACTCCTTCTGGCCCCCAGCAATGTCTTTTCTAGGCTACAGGGTAGTGATGCACCTTGCAATATCTCTTTGCCCCAAATTGATAATTGTCACTTGTGTAGGACGGGCTGCAGCCTGTCAGGCCGATCTGGTTCAAATACCTATTTTTAAAATCAACCCCCAAACAAATCAACAAAGATCATGTTCTTTCTGTGTAGTCAAATTAGTTTTGCTGCTAGAAAGCTGGGGAGAAAATGGCTCCCAGGCAGAATAGAAGGGGCTGTCAAGGTACTGTTCCCACCTGGATGTGAATTCAGAGGGCCAGCACATTGATTTTGCGGGACTCCCAGACTTGCTCATGATGCCAGTGGCTCTTTGGGGACAGGGAATGAGGTCTCCAAAGCTCATCCCAGCCTGGGCTATTTGCTTACCTTCGCAAGGCTATGGGATGGACAGGTCACCATATTTGCACTTCGACCTGGTTTCTTGAGTACAATGGGACGTGAGCTCTTATTGCACTTATTTTCTAAATCAATATCATATATAAACCTGAAGGAAGCCTTATCAGCAGTGCAGTTCAGATCCCAAAAGCTGGCAGGAATGGGAGGAAGGGTCCCATGTGCTAGAGCAGAGACAGTGGTCTCAGCACCAGGCACAGAAGGAAAATTCCAGCCTCACTGCCCTCAAAGGTGGGTTTTCCTTACCTGTGTACTATTGGTATCTAGTTATCAGAATTTATCTACCTGTCTTTTTATTTACTGACCCTCTTCAACTCATCAATAAAAGGAAGAAAGTGGGAAAGAAAGTATACAAGGGTTAATATAACTGTGGAGAACACATACATACGTGCAGTACACTATGATCTACTAAAGTGGCTGTATGCCGAGGTGTGAATTTGAGATGTTACAAATAAAAGTAGGATTTCTTCCTAGACTTACACTTATTCCAGATCCTTTCATACTCAATTTTGGTACAAGAATATTTCCATGTTCTTTACTCCAACTATTGGTAACATCCGCACCACACTTCAGGATTTGGATATACTGTAATGATCTCGACAATTTCCTTTCTGTGTAAAGGAAGAAACTTAGAATCCAGATCTAAGTCAATAGCCCAGTCTAGATCATGGAGAAATTCACTTCAAAGGCTTATACAAACATACTCAACCCAGTGTTTGATGGAAATTTCATTTCTTCTTTTTTCTTTCAAATTGAAAAAAAAACTAAAATGAAACAGAATTTCAAAACAGAATAATAGACGAACAATGGATAATATATTGTGCATTGTTATCTTCAAAGTAGTTTTTCAGATTACAAGATATAGGCATGAAAAAAAGTGGTCAGCCAATGAAAGCACAAGCCATTCTTTTTGATGAACTAACAGAGATTAGTAGTATAGTTATCTATCTTGCATATATATCTAATATATAATATTATATATATTTATGATTTATACATTATATATATATAGTCTTTTCTCCTCTTTTTCTTCTCTTTTCCCCTATCCCAGAAGTTTTTTCTTCAGGCTTAAACCTGTCTAACCTGGCACCCACATGCATGAAAACTGTATGAAATTGGGTTACAAGACAAACAAAAACAAAATATCCAAAATCAAAATATGTTTCTGGATTCTTTGTTCTCCGTGGCACTTTGTGATTCATGTAGCTGAGCTTGCCCTCCAATCCGATCCACATACTCAGTAAGATTATACATGGCAAAAGCCCCAGAAATAATGCCCCAGTTCAGTAACAGTTGGAAAAATATTACCATAAAGATAGACCTTTATGAATAAGATACCTTTACCATAAGATAGATCTTAATGAATTCTCATGCAGATTTTTCAAGCAGTATAAATGATCTTTTGCTAAATAATGGGAAAGTCAATATATAAGATGGGCCATTTACTCACTCTGCAAACAATCTCTAACATTAGCCTTGTTTAACATCCTGAAATACAGAGAACAAAACATCTTGTTAGGCCTGGAGCTTGGTTGGACTAGGAATGGGAGCAGATCCATACGAAGATCACCCAGGGGCCATGTGTGGCCACAGAGGGCACCATTACAATTGACAGGAAGTTGGCCGTGCAGGTTCTGCCATAGAGGTCACTGTGGGTGTCCTTTCTCAGAGCTGCACATCTGGGGACACCATACATAATGAAGCCACAAGCCAATGAATGTGATGATGCAGATACACGAAAGCACCATGAGATCTGCCTCACCAGTGGACTGGATGCCAATGAAACTCCCCATCTAAGCTGACACTGACATTTGAAAAATAGTGAACAAGCAGATTCAAGACTAAGTATGGAGAGTGAATGGGGTCAAAAATAAACTTTTTGCTTTCATTCAATCATTTTTAAAACTCATGGCAGCCGTGCCCATCCTCTGACATCTTTCTGGGGAAGCAACCTCTTCTTTTCGAGGTCCGGCACTCTTTTCATATGGACCTTGACTGAAGATGCCACCTCCCTTCACACGTGGGGGCCACACACAGTCTCTGCAGGGACTGCCAACCGTGCAGCTTGCATGTAAGCCAAGAGGCATTGGGCATTCGGCACAGACCACACAATTAATTTCATTTTTGCCCTCAGCCAGATTACAAGCAAAGACCCCAGAGAGGTCTGGAAAATTGATTTATTAAAAAGCAATAGCTTGATAATTCATATGATGATGGAAGAAATGACTGTGTTCAATATCTTATAAAACGGTTGGCAATCACATAATGGAGTGTTCATTGTCAATTTAGTAGCTTGTCTCATTATGCTCAGCAAATAGTTGTAAAAGAGTATATTATTCATGAACCAACATACTTTAATTACTTTTTAGTACACACTTATTTTTTAAATCCAATATGAGTTAGATTCGTCTATATAAGCCACCCATTTGGCAAAAGCCTACTTTAGGACCCTTCCAAAGAAGGAGCTGCAAGGTGCTATCCTCGAGTTGGGGCATACAACTCTGTCCTAACAGGAAACAGGGTGTGGCAGTGACTTTAGATTGCTTAGCAAGGGCCAGCTGCTATGCACCCTCACTGCAGACTCCACCCAGTGCCCAAACTAGTCTAGACTTCAGTAGGATGTGATTCAGCCACCTGGTTCTCTGTGTGAGCTTGGCCATGAAATTACGTTGCAGTGGGTTATGTGCAGACAGGCAAGCAGCAACTTGGAATGTTCTTCCATCACTGGATCTATCTTCTCAAATTCCTGTCATTCATCAAGAATGAGCCCTTTCCCAGCAGAGACCCACTAGTTCAAGGAAGACACCCATAAAGTAGCTTCATGTCTAATCCATAGCCTGAAACCAACTTAACCTAGATCAACTGACCCTCAGCCTATAGACAGACATATGAGCCATTATAATGACTACTGCTTTCAGTCTCTACATTTTGAGGGTTGTTTGTTATGCAGTTGAAGCTAGCTGCTACATATGACATTTGAAAAATTTAATTTGGGATGCCTGTGGAGAATCCTCAAAGCTAATCACAGTCAGTTTATGTCTATTGCCCCTGGTCTGGAGGAAGTTTGACTCATGGGACTATAAGCCCAAGAGAAAGATTACATAAAATGTGTAGAGAGAGCAAATATTTTTCAGATGGGAGCCTCAGATTGAAAGCTATGGGAACAGCCTCTCAACTGGGAGCCTGGGTTTATATTGAGCTGCTCCTCACCTTCATGCATGAACTCAAGGGAATGGCTGGAGGAGTTGATGTAGTTCATAAGGGCCAACAAGCCTTCATTCAGATGTTGGAAGTTTCTGGTTAATCCCTAAAATTTTTTGACTGGGCAAAGTTGAATTGATATGAAAAATAATAGAGGAGCCAAGAGTGATGGTACACAGCTGGTAATCCCAGGACTCTGTGAGGCTGAGTCAGGAAGATCACAAGTTCGAGCCCAGGCTGGGCAACTCAACGATTTATCAAGACCCTGTCTCAGAATAAAAAAAAAAAAAGGATTGAGGGCATAGCTCAGATAAAGGCCCTGGGTTCAGTCCCCATTGTGAGTGAGTGAATGAATGAATGAATGAATGAGTGAAACACAGTACCTGGTGTTCACAGAGCTAATGGTTGTAGTGGCAGCCATAGCTTTGTGCCAGGTGGCTCTTTTGGACAATGCTTGAACATCTTTGAGCTCTGATGAACCATCCTAGCTAATGTTTCTTGGGGAGATTGGCACAGGTCATGTCCTCTACCTGGAATTTCCCTCCCCACTTCTCCCTCCAGGTGCACTGAGACAAACACCTACACGGGTCTCAAAACTCACACCCTGGGCCAAGTCTTCTGACAGGGTAAGCCAAGCATTCCTGCCTTTTGTATCTGCTGAGTCCTGCACATCCTCTGGCACCCAGTCATGCTGCTGTTTTGTTTTGATCTACACTGTTCAGTCCCCCTATCTGCCCATTTGTGCATGAGACCAGTCAACAGGCAACCTGCATCTCACTCAGCTTGAGCTCCAAACCCTTTGCCTGGCACTGAGACATACAAGAAGCTCTGGGAATATTGGAAAGAAAACAATGAGGCCCTCATCCCTCTGCTCGCCCTCTGGATAAGTCTTCCCCAACCTCCCATCATTGTCCACCTCCAGCCAAACCCACTGAGGGTGCAGCAGCTGATCCTCTATTTCTTATTAGGAGTTTGTTTCTTAAATACACACCATTTCCACTGCCGATGACTCGAGGCCCTCCAGGGACAACCTAGGCAAGGTTTACAGTGATAGGGAGCAGGTGAGGACATTTCTAATTAAATCCTTTAGTGCTTCTACTTGACCTCATTTCAACTGCACCATAAATCCTTAAAAAAAAAAAAACTCAAATCCAAAATTTTAAATAATGCTTATGAGTCAGTGTAGAACAGGGCTTTCCTTATTAACCCAATCACTGAACGTGCTCTGATGGCCCTGGTGGAGCTCAAGTCGGGGTCACATAAAGGCCACTGGCCATTTCAATTAAAATGTTTTCGAGGATTTCAAAATAATAAACAGAACTTGCCTATAATTACAGATGAAACAATAATTAAAAACACCCCTCCTAATCCTGTGTGTAATGTTACGCCACGCTGTTGGTGTCCATGCACCAAGACAAATACCTCCCCCAGACGGGGAGCCGAGGAGACTATTACAGTATAAATCCTGGGCTCCCATTAACACCCGGCTCTATTAGCTGACATTGTCTTCGGTCACATTAAAGCCCGGTGGAGTTTGCTGGTGGCTTGGGAGGGAGCAGTTTGGGTCCTACTTAAATGAAAATGTAATTCTACTCAGTAAATCTCTGCTCTAATTGGTTAATAATAAGCACACACTTTGGCAAAGAACCCCTGGGAATGGTTTGTGGGAGGATTTGCTCCCCTTTTGTTTCTCCTTTTTCATGAGGGTTGTTCTCTTTCACAGCAAGTGCAGGGACCTAGAAATGCCACATAAGTGACTTTTGACTCAGAGGGCACTCTTGAGCTAGAACGTCGATTGTCTCCTAATGGGTTCAAACATCTCACAAACAGGCATTCTGAAGGGTCATTCTTGGTTATAGGGAGTGTCCTGTGCCCTGTAGACTATTTTGCAGCATCCTAAGCCACAACCCAGCAGTTGCCAATAGCAACATCCCACCTTTTAGTGACAGCCTTGAGATGTTTCCATCCTTCAGATGACTTCTGAAGGGGAAAATGGAGCCCAGTTCAGAACAGTGGTCCAGTCAGTTGCTCCTGTGTGCCATGTGCTTAGCATCCCTGGGGAATGAACCATGATCATCCGGCCACTCTTCTTAAACTCAGGATTGTTCCTCTTGATTGCCTCTCCACCCTAGTTAGCATTACCCTTGGGCCTTCTGGAATTTCCATCCATTCATTTCCAGCTCTTGGCTGTCTATGTAACTCTGGGTTTCTCCAGCTTTGGTCCATGGCCATCACCAGAGCATCTTGGCCCTGACCCTTTCTGAGACTCTTCCCTGTTGGAGTCACCTGGGACACATGGCCGTCAGAGCTCCCCCCTTCACCGCTGGTCACCTTTGGGCAATGTCTAGCATCCCTGCGCTAGGGAAGAAGACAGCATTATAGCCATACCAGCTTCCGAATGAATCCAAGCCACTGGACAAGAGGTAACAACAGAAGCCTGATTTTCTTTAGGCTTTTGGAAGAAGACCCCAACCCTGTCTTCCATTTATAAACTTCCTTTAGGGCATCATAGTCCATACTGTCTTCCGCTTGATCTGAGTACCATTCAGTATCGTTGCCAGAGGTGATCATTGTGTCTGTATCCTAAAGACTTCAAGGAGGTGTTGGGTGTAAGCTAAAGTGATTCTCTGGAAATGGAATTGGTGTTTACCAATTTGAAATCCTATAGTCAATTTAATTTGACTGTCAGATAAGGAACAATTTTCCAATGAGTATGTCCTGTGCAATATGAGATATACTTAGGCAAAAAAAAAAAAAAACAAGCATCTGTGTGAAATTCAAATTTAACTGGGCACCCTTTATTTTTATTTGCTAGATTCAGTCAACTCTGAGGGCAAGATTTTGGATTTTGGAGCGCACCCCACACTATCCCTCTCTTGCCTTCCTCAGCCCCTTTCGTGGGCCTGCACGTGTTCGTGCTGAGCGTGTGGGATGGCCATGAGGGGACCTGAGGACTCTGTGGGAACCCTGTGGAGACACAGCTTTGTGCTGTCACGTCCTGTGGCCCTGACAGTGCTGCCCACAAGCCCAGGAGGCCTGAACACCTTTCTCGGCCCAGCTTCTCACAACCTCACCCTTGTCACAGCCCCACTGTGGTTTGCTCCTTTGGCCAAGGCTGAGTCCACATCCGCGGTTCTACGCAGGTCCTCAGGGTTTGCAGCCATGATTTTTGTGACTCGCTGCTCCACCAGGTCCTCGCTCTGTTGCTTCCCCAGTCCTTCCTGGCTGGAGTTCCCCCCATGAACCCCCAATGCTCCTGTCTCCTATGCAGTGCATGACACATGTTCAGTCACTTAGAGGTCATGTCCCTGACCGTCATGCCTTGCTCTGGACTGCATGGTTTCCTGATGTGTGTCAGTCTACAGCAGAGTTCGTGGTGTCCCGGGCACGGCAGGGTGAGTGAGCACCTACTACTGAGGCTGTGGAAAGTCCTTTGGGGAGTGACCGCTAGGGAACAAACCTCCACAATTCAAACTCCAGCCGTCAGATGATAGGGTCCTCACTCCCATGGGAGAGGAAAGTGAATTCTAGACTTTTGACCAACAGCTAGACTGACCTTCACCTCTACACAGAGGCTTCCTGGACCATTCTGTCTACATAGCCTCAATCCTGACACCGGTAGTGATACTTTGTTTCATAGCATGTCTCACACCTGGTACACACACACACACACACACACACACACACACACACACACACACACAGAGCTTTGGTACTTTGTTTCCCACCCCCTCCAGTAGCTGGCGAGCTCTGTGAGGCCCTCCATTGAATCCCAGGTCTTCTCTGTGCGCGGCCAGAATCTCCAGAAGGTAGGACAAGCCTGGTGCTTTGCTCCAAATGTACCTTCTGATGAGTTCACGCGAAGGACTGGAAGGCAAGACTCAGGACTGGAGGGGTGAGGTCAAAGCTCTAAGGAAGCGTAACATCCGGAAAGGCAAGCCTGTCACCATGCCCAGGAAACTTCGGCCAGCAATTACTTTAAGCAGATTCTTAAAGTGGCACAGAACTTCCTTTCTGTTTTTGTGACAAAGAGCACAGCAAGTGTGGGCAATGCCAAAGCAGCTAGGCGGAGGGTGACACTGGGACTGGGTCAGGGCCCCACATGGGGCTGTGAGTTGTATATAAACCTTGACTTGGGGAAGGCTGGATTGACATTCAAAGCCGAAGATGTCCAGATAAACCAATGTTAACTTTTGCATGAAACGAAATTGAGAGACATTGGTTGTCGTAGCCACACGTGATCTGCTTGTCACTATGTATTAGAATCCTCCGAGTCCTCTCCTCCTCCACATCTCCTGCCTCACTTCCCTGCTGTCTGTGTCCAGTGCCATTTTGATAAATTTCCTCTTCCCATGTGGAGATCTGCCAAGACCCTGCTGCCCCCCGAGACAGCACCTCACCTCTCTCCTACCTGAACAAGAAAGCCTTTTCCCTTTCTTTGCTAGAAAACGAGAGGCACACCTATACAGACGCTTATGCTAGATTGTGAAGGACTGCATTGGGATAGCTAGATGTTTAAAAAAGAGTTGTCACTTATCAGGCTGATTCTGCAATTGCCTGAAAATAGTCTCATCCAATACATTTTACCAAATCTATCATCTGGCCTTCTCCCGTAGCTCATCGATTCTGAAAACAATGGATCCCTCACATAGACACTCATTACAATAGTCCTGTAAAACAAAATTTGGGTTTCTTCTCCATGTGTGGTTTTATCTGGCAGATTGTTTTGTGTTAGTGATATATTTAAATACTTCAGTATAGTCTTCAGTTTGTTGAATGAAAAAAGAGATAAAAAGTGTAGAAAGTCAACAAGAAATCTGTTAATTTTAAGTTAATTTTTGTAAATATTTTGAAACCTCTTTTGTTCCTTTGACACGTGGAAAAAATACCAAGACCCTGCTGGTGAGTGAAACTGGGTCTAAACATTCCATATCTGAATTTTGTCCCTCAAAATGTTCTTGAGTAAAAATTACACCCATCCTTCCATCATTGCATCCACTGATCCATCATCCATCCACCGATCCATCATCCATCCACCCATCCATCCATCAATCCACCCATTCATCTACACATCTATCCATCCATCCATCCTTCTTTTCAAAAACTTTCTGTTCACCTTTCAATAATTTTGGCTACTGACTCTGTGCCAGGTACTGTTTTAGGTTCTTTGGTAGCTCATATTTTAATGTCACTCATTTTCTGCAAACAGGAGACAAAACAAACAAGCAAATCAGTCAGTGGATAAGAAAATGTCAGCAGTAAATATTGCAGAGCAAACCTCTGACAGTGTTGTGAAAGAGGATGATGAGAAGTGGGGAAGAAGGAGCTGTGTTAGAGCAGGTGATCAGGGAAGGCCTCATAAGGAGGTGACATTTCCACTGTTCCAAGGGCTGAAGGGGGCAAGGTCAAGTTCTGGAGAATTAAAGGCCAGTGCAAGAGCCCTGTACCACACAGAAAACTTTCTTTCCTTTGGCCCACCCAGTTGGACCCATCCTTATTCAGTAACTGACTCTTTGCTGAGTTTTGTGAAATCAGGTGCTTAGTGAGCTGGCATCAGAGCCAAGGGAAGAAGGGGTTTGCCAGAAAAGTCCACCACACTTCACGAAAAGTTCCATATGGCACCTCTTCCCTCCAGAAGTAATGGGCAGCCATTTGCAAACTGCTTAGCTCCTACCCACTGTCAACCAATGCTTATCAGCTGCACTGAACAGAGGCTCCTTTCTGGAAGCCTTTGCTGGCTTAGAAACAGAACAACAACAAAAAAATTTGGGACATAGCTTCACTAACTTCTGACTGTGTTTGCATTGAAAAATGCAATTGAAAACATAGAAGATGAAAGAAATTGTTATAACACACGCAAATCCAACATTTATTTGATAAAACAATTATGCTCAGCAGCAGCATCTGCCTATAACATTCTTTAATAAGCTAAAACTCCTTTTGTTTTGCTTCCTTCTAAGTGTGCTTGAAATTGCAATGAAGGGCATCTTTGCCCAATAGCTCTTACTTTACCTACCTAGTTATGGATAGATTTTTTTCTACTCAGTGTCTCCTGATATGTAGTAATTTAAAAAAAAAATCTGACCCTAATAAACTTCAAAGATGCTTTACTCCTCCGTGTCTAGATTAATTTTGTTATTGATTTATTTTACTTGGATCGCATACTGCATAGTAGATGCACTGGAACTGATTTTTTTTTATAGTTAACTACTTCTGGTTTGGACAAGGAAATATATATATAAAGGGTTAAGGAAATCACTTAGAATTCAATGACGCTACCTGATCATAAATGTTGCTTTTTTTGATATAAAGCACTTCTCTCTTCTTTGCAATTTTAATAAAATGATCCAGCATCTGAAATAATAACTCTATTTCAGACAGCCCAAGTTCTCCCACTTCTTTTAGCTCTCTAATTTCTTACATGATTCCCCTGGTTTTACAAGCATTTTTTAATAGAGTGATGTTCCAGATTCTTCTACATAGTCAAATCCTTTCATAATCAGAGACTTGTTTTTCCACAGGAATTTAATTCCCTCTGCAGAATTGTAGCATAAGTTGGACTGATCTGGTTTACATTTTCTGACATGTTTTCCCTCCCTTGAAGATTAATTTAACTATCACTTGGCGCCTTCTCAATCCTTTTCATCTCACTTTCACTCAAAAAATATTCTAATTTCATTCAGT
>RJWT010004926.1:0-32110 GCA_004365215.1 Cuniculus paca
ATAAAAGATTGTTATTCCATTCTTAAAAAGAACCCTTATAACTCAAGAAGACACACTTTTAAACCTCAGAAAATGATTTAATAAATTTACCACAGAAGATATATAGCAGTAGATGAAATTTTAATTATGTTGTTGGAGCACTTGTTTTATTTAACCAGTGAAAACTGAAATTCATTCAAATTGGAATTATGCAAAGCAAGGACTGCCACTAAGAAATGAAATCAAACTAGTTTCAAAGTCTATTAATTTTATGGGTTTTCTGTTCCTCTAAGTGTCTGACAAGGAACACATCTTGGAGGGACCATCATACTGTGTTTTCTGGGTATCTTACATTAAACATACTTATTACCCTCTTTCTCTTCTCATTTTTACCACAATAATTTGATTGAGAAGTACAAGATTTCTCATACAACTTTTCTTGTTACAAGTTGATATTGTCAACAAATGAATTGTTTTTGTATTTTTTAAGGGCGAACAATTGAGATGTTCAATTTTGCACTTTCTTGTGCTGGAGTAAATCCCTAAAAAAAAAATGGCGTAAGTTAAAATAACTGATAAGCATTGATCAACCTGTATGGCTTGATCTAATGTACTTGGCATGCCTACCATGTGTAGTTATTTTCACAAATGTTACCTGCTTTAATTCTCACAGTTCTCTGAAATTATTACTACCCTAAAATAGTTGGAGATACTGAGGTTCAGAGAAATTAAGCAGCTTGATCAGTGTTACACAGTTACAAGTCGCCAGGACCAGGACTCTAATTCCAGTGTATCTCTAAAAACCTATGTCAGGAACTGTTTGTTTCCCATACCATTCCCCAACTAACCCAGCCACCTATTAGCTCAGCTGGTCACCATGAGTAAAAGATAGAAACAGCTCCTGCTTCACAAGATAAATGGTTTTATGAACCAGTTTATGCCTGTTGGCACATTCCTCATATCTCAGCCAGACTCTGATTTGGATCCCCAACCCCTGCCCCCACAAAGTTTGTTCAGACACTTTTGTATACAAATCCCCATTCTTATTTCTTCTACCTTCATGGATCTCCTTAGGCATTTGGTCCCTGACTGGTCTTTGAGCTCTCGTTTGCTTGGTTTGAATGTAATCTTAGATCCATTTGACTTATGAATCCTTCTAAGGTGTCTCTTCCAGTGGAATCATTGGGCCATGTCTATGGACGAACAGTAGATTTTTCCTGATGTTTCCATGTAGAATCCCAGAAATCCTCTGATAATCTGCTGCTCATCTCCCAGGAGAAAATGTTCACCCCCACGTTATTTTATTATTCGAAATAATGTTTTGTTCTAAATTTTTATATTGTGCTTTAATTCATACTATAGATTCTTACTTGTGTATAAATGTTCGGTTCCAGCTGGGCCTGCTGGCGCATGCCTGTAATCCCAGCACTCAGGTGGCTGAGACAGGAGGATCATTGTGAGTTCGAGACCAGCCTGGGCTACAAAGTGAGCTCAAGGCCAGCCTGAACGGCATAGTGAGACCCTGTCTCAAAAAGACAAGGGCCAGGGATCTAGCTCAGTGACTTAAGTGCCTGTCTAGCAAACGTGAAGTTGTGAGTTTAATTCCCCAGTGCCAGGGGTGGGTGTGGGGGTGGATATTCAATTCCATAGTAACTTTAGAAAAGTAACATCTGCTTTGATTCTCAATCTAGCAATGTTATGAACAAGCTTTTATTCTATATAAATGTTAAAGTTTTGCATATTTTTAAAGCGTTAAGTTCTCTTTTGAAATTTTCCTTAGACATTTGTTGAAATTTCTGTCAGTTTAAATAGCAATGCTTGGAAGTCACTTTGACTTTTGAAAGCTGTTAGATTGCCTTATCGTTGTCTTTGAGAGATTAGCGAAGCTTGTTTAGAAGGTTGCCTTTTCTTCCCTAAATAAAACGGAAGTTTTTGTTGTTCTATCATAATGTTTCATTTTACTCTGGTTGGTTTCTTGCAGAGATAATATATGACAGGAAACAAAAAGTTCAATAAAAGCATTCAATTATAAATGGGTTGACTGACTGTGTTAGGTGACCTTGTCAGCTGCTTTTGATAGAAGTGAAAAAATTTTCTCTGGGTTCTGAGTCTGTTTTGGTGCAGTCGGGTATACATCATTTCTGTTCCTTTAACAGCGAATCATCTACAAGGGAAAGAAAAATCATTTTCAATTGTAAATATCTGGAGAGCAGAGAAAATTAAAATCAAGGGAGAATAACATTTTTGAACAAGAAAAAGATTGCTTTTAATATATATGATTATGATAGGAAAACAGCAATGACAAAAATTATGTATTAACAACAGAAAGAAAACTGACTTTACATGTATTTTAGTAATGAAGTATTACTTCAATTCAGGTGAAAATGAGGCATTCTGTGACTGTATGTGATGATTACACTTAATTGTCAACTTGATTGACTTGAGAGCTACCTAGAAGCCTAATACACACTTCTGGGTGTGTCTGGGTGGGTCATGGAGGAGTGACCTTGTGTACTATATCAGGTCGCCTAGCCCTTTCTTCTCTGGCTCTGCTCATCTTCTGTAGTTCTTAGCTGCCTTAAAGTGAGAAGCTGTGCTCCACCATGCTCCTCTGCCATGATGTTTCTGCCTTGGAGCCAGCTGACCACGGACTGAGTCCCCTGAGCAAAACAAACCTGTCTTCCTTTAGGTTGTGGACGTCGGGTATTGTGTTCCAGCAATTAAGAGTTGATTAATACAAGTGGACACAAATGCATGGATCTTCATTTAGTTTTCAATTCTAAGAAGAAAATTGATTTTTTAAAAAAGAACTAAATATTTTTTCATTTAACACTTTTCTTGTGAAATTTAGATATTATTCCACATACTACCTCATTCACAGGTCTTGTCTTTTCATGGCTATAACTCATACATAATAAATCTGCTACAAAAGAACAATGCATGTCATATCTCAAATCTTAACTGGTCATAGACAGGATGACATTAGGTAGATTGATCACTAATAAGAATCATTACAACTCACTGGCTTCTCAGTTATCCTTATCATTCTCTTACCTTGGTCACCTGTTCATGGGTGTGACCTTAGAGTCCTTGACAGTTCCATTAACCCTACCACCTTCAAACGCTGTTTTCAGGCATTTCACTCTTTCTGCCCAGTCCTACTTCCCATCATTCTAACTTAGCTTAACATCTTCACTCCGACTACTTTTTACCCTATGGGGTATACAAACCATTAACCTCATCTTCTTCATTTTCTGTTAACTGCCTTCCCTGCTTAGACATGACAATCTATCATAATTACTCTCTTAAACTACCCTCAACTTCCTTGCCCCTCTTTTGCACCATCTTCATCCCTGACAACTTTCCAACCCTGGTGAAACCAAATGTTCATGTACCCTACAACTGTATTTAAATAACTTAACATGACTCATGAAGAGAGATTTACATTAACTTCTCTCAGTACAGGCCAAAAGCTAAAAGGATCCTCAGCACTGCAATAATTAATTCATTTTCTCACTATCTAAAAAATTTCATATGTCTTTTTTCTTCTCACATTCACAAAATTGGGTTTTTATTCCTATTCTGAAATAAAGCTCTCAATTTTATTGGAAAAGTGGAAATAAATAACAGTATTTATCAACCTAACCCAACTCCATTCCAGACTTTACTGGCTTAACTCAGCAAGGGTTAAGTGAAACCATAAGCTAGCACTATTTTCATCGGTCTAAACTGGATGCTAATAACATCTGTTATTGAACAGGATGATTCCATTATTTTAAATGTCACTGGTCATCCTTTGCTGTATGTGTTGGTTATTTTCCCCATTGCTGGGACAAAATACCCAACACCCATAATTTAATGGAAGAGAGATTTAATTCACAATTTCAGAGGTTTCAACCCATGATCAGTTGGCTTCAAGGCAGAAACATGGTGGAAGGGCATGGCTGAACACAGCTGCTCTTGGTAACTCAGTTCCGCTGTGCTCCAAAATCTTAAGGGCCTCTACTAATGATTTACCCATGAGGTCCTGACAGAGGCTCCAAATGGCAGTCCTATCTGCCACTGTTACCTCAAGTACCATTGGTTCTGCTGGGTCAAGTGGCCTGTGCGGTGGAGCAGACTGCACAGCAGCCTGAATCTATTGTAGAGCCTTCTCTTGTTCCGGACTCCATTCAAAACTGGCAGCTTTCCAGGTCAGTCAGTACATGGGCTAGAGTAACACACCTATGTGAAGAATATGTTGTTTCCAAAATCCAAATAGGTCCACTATGCATTATGCCTTTTTCTTGGTTGTAGGAGGGACCAGATGGAACAAATTATACAGTTTAGAAGAGATGTTTCTGCATGTTCCACAACACTAGCATCCTAGAAACTTAACCAAAATAAAAGGTCTTTGGATTTTAATTAAATTTATTTCCCATTCTCTGACATTCAAACACCTTACCAATAAGTTCAAAATTTTTGCTACCATTTGTTTGCTTGGTCCAGTCATCATGTCATCAATGTAATGGAACAGTATTGATACCTTGTAGAAGAGAAAAATCAAGATCTCTGTGAACTAAATTGTGACATGGGACTGAAAAGTTGAAATAACCCTCAGAAAGGCAGTGAAGGTGTATTGCTGGCCTTGCCAGTTGAAGTCAAATTGCTTTTGGTGGGCCTTATGGATAGGTACAGAGGGAAAGATACAGATATGTGCCAAATTGATAGCTACATACTGTGTACCAGATGTGTTCAAGCAAAAATACCACACCTAGTACAGCAGCTGCAACTGATGTTACCACTTGATTAAGTTTACATAAATCCATGGCCATTTTCCAAGATCCATCTTCTGCACAGGCCAAATAGGAGAGTTAAATGGGGATATAATGGTGACCACCACCCTTGCATTTTTTTAAGTCCTTGGTGCTGAGACTGGTTTCTGCAGTCCCTCTAGGGATGCTATATTGTTTTTGATTTACTACTTTCCCAGGTAGAAGCAAGTGTAATGGCTCCTGTTTGGCCTTTCCCACCATAACAGTTGTCACTCTGTAGGCTACAGAACCAATATGGGGATTTCCGCCAAGTACTAAGTATATCCAGTTATGCATTCTGCAACTGGGCCAGTGACCATAGGATGGATTCTGAGACCCATTGGGCCCACTGTGGACCAGACCTTGGCCATAAAACTCCATTGATTACTTGACCTTCATATGCCCATAAATTTACTGGATGATGTTTTGGATCTGGGATAGGCCTCAGCTCAAGAAGCTGGAAGATGCAAAATAACAGGGATAAAATATATTGTTCCAGTCCCAGACTGAAGGCTTGGAATTTTCTTGAAGAGTCACTGGAATCAGTCTGCCTTGAAAACCTAAAGAAGCTGGAGTCTGATGTCCATAAGTGATGACAGCATCAAGACATAATGGACCTTTTCACATGCAAGCCAACTTCCTCATTCTTCCTTCTTCTTTCTTCCATCTGGGCTGCAAGTCTATTAGACAATACCATCCACAGCTGGGGTGGGTTTCGCCTTGACTTGCTAGCATACATGTCAGTCATCTCTGAAACTACCTCACAGACATGCCCAGAAGTGTACTTCACTAATATGCCAGATTTTTTTTTTAGCCAATTCAGTTGACAATCAGAATTAATGGTCACACTGGAGAAGAGAGGGTGTGAAGAATTCATACTCAATTATTTGTGAATTGGCTGAAAATGACACATACTTCACTCACAGCCCAATAACCAGAGCTAGACACAGGTCCTCACCTACCTGTAAGGAGGTAGAAACATGTATAAAATATGGGTTGCAGGATAGTAGAATGTCTGTTCAACTATCAGTAAACTCCAGGCTGCAGTACTAATCTTTCCCTCACTGTACCATTTCTCTGTTTATCTTTATAGCCAGAGCCTACAAGTGCACTATTTACCTCCCTCTTCTACTCTCTCAAATCCTCTTCTCTGTTGTATCCATGAAATTAAGCTTTTAGTCACTTCAGTACACTGAAACATTTGTCTAATCAGCAGGTGATCGGTAAACTAAATGCTATTCTCGCCTCACTTTTCATCTCAGTATTTTAAATACCATTGATGAATCCCTGTGTGATAGACACCAATCACATTATCAGAAGGCACATAGTAGTCTCTAGAGGTCTCTCCAATGGGCCAGCTACTCCTACTCTACCTCTTTTACTGGCTTCACTTTATCTACGTACACATGTAAGGTTTCTTTATTCGCTTCTTAACTTACAGTGTCCAGTTCCACAGTTTTAAGTGCCATCTACATGTTCTTGTTGTTCAGTTTGTATTTCTAGTTCTATTTTCTTCCCTGAGCTCTAGATTTTTTGTCTAATCTCATCCTAAGCATCTGTCTGATATTCCAATAGGCCCTGCTATATATAACATTTCTGAAACAGAACTCTTGATTCTCCCTCTTTTCCAAATCAGTAAATAGTACTGAGTCACACTGGACTCATTTCTGTCCTTCACTCCCAAGTTCTTCCTATCATGAAGTTCTGCTTCAGACTGCCTGTCTTCAAATTGTATCCCACATCAGACTACTTCTTATCCCTTGTGCTACTATCACTGTAGTCTAAAACACTATCAGCTCTTGACTGAACTATTGCAGAAGTTCCCATGTGGTGTTCCTATTTACCTCTGTTCTTCCAAAAATTTATTTGCACAACCATCAGATCTTTTTAGAACTAGATGAGGTCATGTAGTTCCCCTGCTCAAAAACTTTCTGTATTAGTCAGCTTTCCCATTACTGAGACAAAAATACCTTACATCCACAATTTAAAGGAGGAGAAATTTAAGTTGGATCTTGTTTTTAGAGGTTTCATTCTATGATCGGCTTCAAGGCAGAAACAACATGATAGAGAAGAATGTGGTAGAACAAAGCTGCATAGCTCATGGCAGCTGGAAAAGAGAGTGCATTGGAAGAGCATTAGAGAGAGAAATTCTCTCCAAAAGTGCAACTCCAGTGACCTACGTCCTCCAGCTGGGACTCACATCATAACAGTTCATGCAACTATAGGTTAATCACTGATGAGTACAGTGATCTTGATTCTTTCACCTCTCCAGAACTCTCCATTCAAGCTGACAATTAAAATTAACTGGCACATCATACAATGTCATCTCATTACTATTAGAACAAATTAGAAATCCCCTTTGTCCTCCAGGTGCCATGTGATCTGACCTCTGCCTACCTCCCCAGCTTGCCTCCTACCTCTTTCCCCCTCAGGTACACAGTTCTGGGATGTAGCTTTCTTGACATGTATAACCAAGCCAAGCTTGTTCCTCCCAAAAAATATTTAAACTTCTGTTTGTCTGGATTTCCCCCCTCAGACCTTGTATCCCCCAATGACCATCTGTTCAATGCCTAAATTTTATAGTATCTCCTAACAATTTCTTATATTTACTCTACCATTTTATTCCATGCATTTCTCAATTTTTATGTATTTGTTATTGCTTATTTATTCATTTTTTTCACTGTGGTTTCTCCTGCATTAGAATAGTGCTTGGCATATAGTAGGCACCCAGTTCAAATTTGTTGGGTAAGTAAATGAGTGGATCTTTAATGTTTTTTCTCATTGAAAGAGAAATTGAAAAATTTTTAAGAGAATAATTCTTGGACCTTGATCTCACCAAACAGTAATATTAACATAGATATTTCTAGCTTCTAGAAGCAGAATCAGAAAAACTACATTTTTTTTCTGCTTTTGTATCAAATATGCAGTTTAAAATGTTAAAAACAATGTAGAACTGGTAAACATTTGACACAGGGCAACCAAAGTGACAAAGGGAATGATGCTGCTTCCATACAGTGATTTTTCTTTTTAATTTTGATTTTATGTGGAAGATTGAGAGATTCTATGGTCAGATTTTCCAATACTTTTGAGAGGTTAATTCAGATTACTTTTTTCTGTGAAGGACTGGTTAGATGAATTTGCAAGTAATCACTTCAAACCAAATAAAAGGAAATACAGAAATACCTTATCTGTCAGATGTTTTCCAGGAATAAAATATTCCATGTGTCAGTTTCCACATAACCAAAATGTGAGCCCTGTATATGTGCCAAAGCTTACTGTTTTGAAGGACATTTTTCTAACATACTCGTGATAGTTAAACTGTATTGACAGCTTCACTGGCCTGGAAACTGCCTAGGGGGTTATCAAAGCACACTTCTGGTTGTGTCTGGGTGGGTCACACAGGTGTGACTGTGGGTACTATATCTGGCCTATCTGGTCCCTCACTGTTTTCTCTTTGATGCTGTACCCCTACTCTACTTCCTGACCATGACAACATAATCCATTTTCTCCCACCAACCTTCTGCCATTATGTTCCTCCCGTGGTGCCAGCCAACTGTGGAATGAATTCTCTAAAACTATGAACCAAATTAAACCTTTTCTCCTTTACGCTGTAGGTATTGGATATATATCCCAGCCATGGGAACACTGACCAATACAATGCTTTTCTTGTTAATCTTACTCTTTCAAACAAAAAGTGCTAAAGACATCCTCTCAAGGCATCACTGTGAATGTTTTGGTGCGACATAAAAGAGTCCCTATAAGAAATATGTTCCCCATGGTCATTCTAGTTTTTTCTCCTTTTTATAGTTTTCTATCTCCTCCCTTGTCTTTCAGCTGTTAATTTATGCTGATGACAGCTGCCTTCATTTTTTGAATTGACATTTGTATAACTGGTAGCATGGGCAAGAGCCTAAGTGCAGCTTCTACTGTACATCGGAGTCACTGGAACTCTGACTTTTGGGAAAAAGAGGTATTGTGAAGATAGTAGAAATATTAAAATAACATAAAACACATTAAAGTGACGATGTTCATGAGGACTACTGTTATTTGCTGACACTATATAGATTCTTGTATAGGGTTTATCCTTTACTATACTGTGTGGCTCACCCAGCATGATATGTAGTAATGTCATTCTGATACTAGCATATTGTTAATAGCATTCTGTTAATAGATATGAACCATATTGAGGATGACCATAGGTCCCAGTTTGATGCTTGTTTTTCAGTGTGGTTCTTAGTATTTTATTCATTCTCGAAAGTTACCAATTTTGACAATAATTATGTATTTATTCTCCATATAAATGCATTTAAAACAATTTGCAGTACTTTTTTCATTCAGCCCAGGATGTATATGCCTGAAATTAGAACTCAGATGAGGAATTTTTTAAATTATGTCATCAAGGGCTGGGGATTTAGCTCAGTGGCCTAAGTGCCTGCCTGGCAAGTGCGAGGTCATGAGTTCAATCCCTGGTGCTGCGAAAAAATAAATAAATAAATAAATTATGTCATCAAAAATACACCTAATAGATAATTATGTTCAGCATATTAAAAAAATATGAATTGTGGACATTTTTCCTAAAATTTCTTCTAGAGGAAATTTTGTAGTTGGCATATAGTATTCCATCCATATGTATTGAATGAATAATTACATTGATTCACCTTTATTTAAAGTGGAAAAATATCTGAAATTTGTTTAAAATAATAAAGTTTTGGGACTGGGTGTAACTCAGGGGTAGAGAGCATGTTTAGTACATGTGAAGGACTGGGTTTGATCTCTAGCATATAAAACACACACCCACACACACACACACACACACACACACTTTTAAATACTGAATACAACGTCTTGAGACATGTACCTTGCAAATCTCATTTTAATAATTCAGAAAAATTATGTTTTTAAATCAAATTACAAAGCTCTCTTGTGTTTAGTTTAGCATATCTTTGGCTAGTTAAACAAGACAGAACACGTTTTTACAAATTATAGTATATTAATAACTTTTTTAAAACATGTGGAGAGGTTCCCGAAAGTTGGCAAATTCTTCTGCATGAGACTTAGTTTCATGTTGAATTTCTTCTGTCTATGCTAAATAAGCATCTGCTCTAATCTTTAAGTTAAATGTATATTAAAAACAGAATAATTCTTTCTCTGCATTTGGGATATATTAAATAACATAATTATTACCATTAAGTATTAAATTTTAGTGTAGAAATTCAAAATTAATAAGAATTTTACCTACCTTTCAGCAGGTTGTTTCTGTTTTAAAATTTTTATCTTGATCCATTTTGATCTTAGTTTAGTACATGGTATGATATGTGGGTCTAGACTCAATTTTCTACATGTTTATATCCAGTTTTCCCAGCATCATTTATTAAAGAGGCCATCTTTCCTCCAGTTTGTGCTTTTGCCCCCTTTGTCAAAGATCAAAGAGCTGAATATGCTTACAGTTGTTTTCTGCTTCTTCTGTTCTGCTCCATAGATCCACATGGATTATGATGCCCATGCATTGCTTTTGTTACCTAGGATTCATTTTGTTGTTCTGGGTGTCTTCTGGTTCCATATGAATTTTAGTATTATTTTCTCTAGATCCATGAGAAATGGTATTGGTATTTTGATTGTGATTACATTGTATGGCCATTTGGACAATATTGGTTCTGCCTATCCAGGAACAGGGGCTATCTTTCCATTTTCTGAAATTCTCCTTAATTTCCTTTTTTAGAGTGATATTATTTTCATTGTAGAGGTCTTTTACTTCCTTGGTTAGGTTAATTCCTACGTCTTTAATTTTTCTTGATCCTATTGAGAATGGTATTGTTATCCTAATTTCTTTCTCAGTGAGTTAGTATATAGGAATGCTGTTGATTTTTGTGTTTATTTTGTATCCTGCCACATTGCTGAATTTGTTTATTCCAGGAGTCTTTTAGTGGAATTTTTTAGGTTTCGTAAGTAGTGGATCATGTCATCTGGAAATAATCGTTATTTCTCTTCATCCTTTCTGATACATATTCCTTTTATTACTGTTGCCTGATGTCTCCTGCTCAGTGCCCCTTGGATTGGCTTGAGAGAGTTGGGAGTGTTTGGAGGTATTTTGTTGCCTTTTCTTTGCATGTTTTTGTTTGGTTTTGTTGTTGTTGTTGTTGTTTCCTTTCTTTGCTAAGATTTTCAGCTTCTCTGGCCCACCACCCAGTTCTTCAGGAACTGGCCACAGTATTGTTCATGACCCCCAGGTAATCCAGATATTCACATACACAGAAAATCAATTGACAGTAACAACTATGTCACCTTGGCTATAGTACTAAACTCAGTGACAATATATAACTCAGTGTCAAATATAAACTGGATACTGCCAGACCCTGAGAACTATTCATGAACCACCTTTAACTAAAATAAAGAGGTCTGTGACTTTAGTATATTCCAGTGATGATGAACCTTTTAGAGACAAGTGCGCAAACTGCAACTCAAAACCCACTTATTTATTGCAAGGTGCCAACACTACATCTCAACCTCAATACTGAGGTTTTAGTTTAGAAAAAACAACTCATGCGTTAACATCTTTTGTGTTAAAAGAAAAACAACACACATGTCATAGGTTCGCCGCCAGTGTTATATTCACTTGGGCAATCCAGATATTGACCTTGATGTAGGCAGTGGTGCAGGAGGTGAAGTAGACCACAGGATTAAGTGCCATCTCTTTCAGATTCACCCCTTCTGAAGGTTACACCAGCCATACCTGGGCTCCCACCTCAGAATACAGGCTCTGTGAACTTCCTGGCCTGAGCTTGAGCTTCTCAGGAGATCTCTTGTCTAGCTGTCACCCTCTCCAAGCCTGTGTCTTAAAGCTGTCTCTCACACAGTCTCTGCAGTAGGGTAACACTCAGTCTTGGCATGAAACTGTCCTCCTGGGTGTAGGTCTCATCCTCAATCAGGTTGGTCTTTTGGTTGTCACCTGTGTGACCCTGTGCTGAGAATAGTGGAACAGAGCCAATTAGGGTTTGGTAGTTTGGCCACTCTCCTCCACTCCCACACACACCATTCAAGGTGGTCACTGGGGGTGGGGGTTGGCAGGTGGGAGCTCTCTCATTTCTTGTTTGGGTGCATGCTTCACACAAGGTGTCCAGTGGTGGCAGGGCAGACAGGGCTGCCTCTTGTATTTGATTGAAGTATTTCCCTAGATTTGAAAAGTTTCCTGCAGTGATTTTAGTGAATAAAATTTTTGTATCTTTCAAGTCATCTTTTAATTTTTTCTTTATTCCTATAATTGATTTTTTTTCAATTGTCTAGCAGCTGTTAGATGCTTGCATGGTCTTCTCATTTTTAGTGTACCATTCAATTTATCATCTACTACATTCACTCTGTCTTTAACTTCTGACACTCTGACTACATTCACTTGTCTACTACATTTACTACATTCACTTGTCTTTAATTTCTGACACTCTGACTTCATGTTGGTTGAATCTGATACCCACACTTTCTATTGAATTGTTAATATCTTGTATTTCTGTTTGCTTTCTTTTCATAGCTTCCAATTCTTTATCAAACTGGTAATTCATATCTTGTGTTATCCTGCTTAACTCATTTAGTTTATTGTTTGCTTCTTCTTTAAGCCCATCAAACATTTTACTAGTAAAATTCTTTATTAAAATCCTTTGTTTATAAAAATTTAAGTTTGCTAAACCTCTCATTAATTTATGGAAAGAGGTATATGATACAGACACCAAGATCTATCTCTGCAATAGACTTACTTCATTTATTGTTCCATGTGTCTAATGTTATATAACAAAATTACCACAAATACATAGTGGCTTCAAGTAAGTGTTAGTTCTTAACAGTTTCTGTGATTTTGGAATTTGAGAGCTGTTTAACTGAGTGATTTTCACTTGGGGTGTGCCACAGCATTGTAGTGAGTAGTTGGAGCAGAGGTTGTCTCAAAGTCTTCACTTGCATTCCTAGAACTTGGACAAAAAAAGACACAAACAACTGGGACTCCTTCTGGTATTTCTCTCTATATGGTCTGTCCTTGTAACAGCTTTCCTTGTAACAGGATTGCTAGGTACCTCCCATATTAGTTCAGTATTCCCAAGCATCATGTCCTGGGACAGAAATGTAGGTGACCTAGCCTTAGAAATCAAGCAGTGTTATTTCTACTACTCTTTCGTTTAAGGTGGTTACAAAGTTCTGTCCAACCTCAAGTGATGAGAACTTCTTGATTCCACCTCTTGATGAAGAAGTGTTGACACCATGTCCTAAGAAGAGCATGTAGAAAGGGGTATGTGTTGGTGTGGTTGTCATGAGAAAGTATAATCTGCTACACAGATAAAGCATTTGAGTGTAAAGTGTTAGGCAACTGTGATGAATGCCCAACACTTAAGAATCTGGACTCAGTCATTACCTGGCCACTAACTACCCAAGCACAGCATTCAGTGGCCACACATAACAATATAGATTTTAATAGGATTAATTCAGAATAGTCTGTCAATAAACAACAATAAAGCAAAAAATTTCCAGGAGCAACATCTCCCAGGGAGAGAAAAGAATCTAATTTCCAGAGTAGTTTCATTATAATCTTCAAAATGTTCAGTTTTCAGCAAAACAGTTATGACACATGTAAAGAAACAAAGTATGGCCCACGGGCAGGTAAAAATAAAATCAATAGAAACTGCCCCTAAGAAACTACAGTTGTTGAACTTACTTGTCAAATCATTAAACTAGCGTATTTTAAATATGTTAAAAGTATTATTTCTGTAGGAATAAGGGAGAGATGAGCAACTGATTTTTCACTAGAAACCATAAGGGTCAGAAGGCAGTGGAACTAAGTCTTCAAAGTCTTTTAAGAAAAAGATTATTAACCAAGAATTCTATATCCAGAAGAATCATCCCTAAAAATGAATAAAAACATTCTCATATGAAAAACTAATAAAATTTGTCCGTAGCACTGTGCTAGACTCTAATGTAAGAAATAAAATTAGATTCCTAAAAGAAAACATACCAGAAAATCTTTATAACCTTGGATAAAGCAGTGATTTCCTAGATATTACAATAATTGCACAAGCAATAAAAGTGAAAATGAACTATAGTTCATCAAAACTTAAAATACTTGTGCTTCAAAGTATACAGAATCATCAAGAAAATGAAAACAACCCACAGAATAGGAGAAAACTGGAAAATTGTCTATCTGATAAAAGTCTGATGTATAATGAACTGTTGCAGCAACAATAAGGCATACAATAAAATTTTAAAATGAGCTAAAGATTTTAATAGGCTTTTCTCCAAGAAGTTGTAACAATGGCCAATAAACATACCAAAAGATGCTCAGCATCATCAGTCAAACCACAGTAAGATACTAATTCACATCCACTGGGGCAACTATAATAAAAAATAGTAGAACAAATGTTTGGAAAAAATGTAGAAAATTAGAACCTATATTCTTTGATAATGGGATTGTTAAATGGTGCAACTACTTTAAAAAAAAGTTTGGCTCTTCCTGAAAAAGTTAAACATGAAATTACCATAGGACCCAGCAGTTGAACTCATGTATATCCCACGAGAACTGAAAACATGTCTACACAAAAATTTCACACTTGTGTTCATAGCAGCATTATTTGTAATAGTAAAAATTGGAAACAACTCAAATGCCTATGTTTTGATGAGTAAACAAAACATGAAAGGCATATCCATACAATGAATATAATTTAAGTATAAAAAGGAATGAAAAACTTGTATGTGCTACAAGATGGATAAGCCTTGAAAATATGGAAATGTCATAAACTAGATACAAAAAGGCACATATTACATCAGCCCTTTATATGAAATGTTCTGAAAAGACAAGGCCATAGAGTTGAAAAGCATATGAAAAGTTTTCTGGAACTGGGAGTAGGAAAAAATAGAGAATGATGACTGATAGTACAGTTTCACTGGAGAGAATGAAAATAATTCCAAATCAGATAATGGTGATAGTCGTACAATTTTGTGATATACTAAAAACCATTTAGAGTTTTATGTTCTTAAGGGTGAATACCATGCTAAATCAATTTTATTTCAGTTTGTAAAAAAAGCATACAGAGAATGAACTAAGAAAGAAAAAGCAAGGGAACTTGGAGATAATTTCATGTCTGTATTCTGAGGAATATAGATAATGTACCCAGAGTTATCCAGGTCTGTCAGTACATTTGCCCCTATCATAGTCTGAAAAATATACAGAAACTAAAGATCTTTAAACAAGAATTACTGTAGAAAAATCCACTTGTGAGTGTGTCTGTGTGCCAGTGAATTTGTAAGATACGGGTAGTAGAAAGGAGGATGATATGTAAAAAGTTCAAAATGTAGTTCATCTGTTTAGTTTCTTAATTTGCCCTCATCTAGCTTGGTTTTATCAGAAAGAGGCCCAAGACTGAAATGACCCCACTTTACTACCTTGCTTCCGTCAATATTATTGTTGCATTAGAACTTCAAACAAAAGTCTCACCCACCATCAACAGTTCTCTGTGAATATTGTCACAGTGACCTACTCCATTCTTCTGGTTCATTCTCCACAGTTCTAGAGAGTCATGTTACCAACTATAATTCTAGTCATTTTACTGCTACTCACACACCTCTAACATATCCTACTGTGTGCAAAATAAAATACAGAATTCTTGGCCTGATATTGCTTGATTTAGTCCAAAATCTGAATTGTTAGCCTTAATGTTAGAGTTGGTTACAAGACAGATAAGAAATTACCTAGATATAACCAGTAATGTGCATGTCTAAATAAGATGAAGGGATTGGTGCCAGCTTGCATTCTTTGCTCCTCGGAAGTTTTCTGTCTAAGTTGTCAAGAGGGAAGTATTTCTTTAACTTGTAAATATTTGCGAGGATCTTCTGTTGGCAGCCACAAATTGTGTTTCAAAAGGGAACAAGCCTTGTGTTGGAAATTATACATTGAACACATTTTCTCATAATTTCACCTTAAATTAAAAGGAAAGTCGCACTGAAGAATCATCATCAGTGGACAGGCACAACAGCTTCTGCGTCTATTTTTATCTTAAAATAGACTCCTTTGGATGGTCAAGGAAATTTAAACAATTTCTGTTTCTTTGGCAAATAAATTATTTTATTCACATTTTTGTTTTGTTTTGTTTTGGTTTGGTATTTAATATTCAGCAGGCATATAGTAGTTAATAAAGGCTAAAGCTCACCAAAGCTTTCTAAAACAAATTCTAGTTGACAGTATATTTGCAGGTAGACTTTATTTTATCTTAATGTTTGGTGAATTGAAAACCACAGTCATGTATTTCACCAAAAAAGCACTTTAAGAATTTTAGTAGCTTTAGATTCTAATGCAATTAATTATTACCTTTCCAAACAAGAGACAGTAAAAAATTCTTGGAATTTTTCCAAGTTCTCTTTGGAGATTATACTAGATATGAGTGCTTATGACAAATGACATGCATTAAGCATGTCAAGAGGTTGGTTTAGAATATAAGCAAAGTTATGTGCAAATCTAAGTGAAATTTAATAATGAGTAGAAGATGGGATAATAGAGAATGTCCTTTAGGACCTAAGTGTACCAAGATTTAGTCTGTGTGAATCCATGTTTTAAAATAACCCACAAAGGAACCCTGACAATATTGAATTTCTAGACATACAAGGCCAGGCATCAGATTGTCATTTATGGTGAATTCAGCAAGTTAGCTGCTACTTTTTATATAGCATCAGAAGAGGATGCTTGAATAATCTTAGAAGTTAGCTGACCAACTAGCCTTTCCCCAAAAAACATTTAATACAAAGTTATGCATGTATACTTCATCTTTTGCATCCAGTATCATGGAGGTAAGAAGTGCTTCTCCATTGATAAGAGTTGTACACTAAATAGTTTATAAAGATTTAAGTGCACAGGAAGCTAAAACCACAACCCTGAGAAACTGGTCAGGTTCCAGAATGGAACCCCTTGAGGTCCTGTTTACTTAGCCAGGTCATATCACTAAAGGTCCACACTCACACCACCCAGTCATATCCAGGGGTGCTAGACAAGTGTCCTATAAGCATCTACCTGTATTTCTCACCTTAGACAGGAGCATAAGAGGTTCTCAGACTCATGTACAGCTTCCCTTACCACCAAAAACACCTTGATTGTCTTTATCAAGTTTCCTCCACTGAATTCTCAGGGTCAAGTACTATATTGTTTTCCACATGCGCGTGAGGCAAAAGATTTTTATGACAGGGTAGAAGAGGAGACTGAACCTAAAGCACAGGAGCAAAGCTATTAGATGGGTTTAAAAGATACCCGAGACCTCTTCAAACTTAACTGGATGCAGTAAACAAGATTGGTGAGCTTTTCTTGAACTGGCTAATCCTTTCTTCCAAAACTATTCAAGTTTATGAGTGGAAGCCACTGGACTCTGTTCTATGCAAATGATATTTCTATACTGGGAACATGAGCCAAGTCAAAACTATGCTGACACTGAAATAAGTATTCAGAAAGAGCAAGGCATTTTGATGAATAAAATTCTTAAGCTTAACTTGCAAATGGTATAAATAAATGACAACCTAAGAGATCAGCTGGTATTTTATCCTCCCACATTGCATCAATAAAATATAAGTAGACAAACCATCAAAACTATAAGACAAGAAACCATCAAAACTATAAGACAAGAAACCATCAAAATAACCTCACTTAACAAGTGAGTGAGGTTTAGAAACTATCCCTGGGTATCAGAACACACACAGTACGTTACAATGAAATACTGAGAGAACTTTTTTTTTTTTTGGTACCGAGGATTGAACTTACGACCTTGTGCTTGCCAGGTGTGCGCTCATGCCACTGAACTAAATTCCTGGCCCTGAGAACTTTTAAAAACAATAGGAGTACAAGAAAAATTCATCCAGCAGCCAATATATGATACCAAAAAAGATCAGCCTAAGGCCAGTTGGAGTTAGAGAGAAACTAGAAGATAGCCCACATTAAATAATAAATGTTTTTACAGAAATCATAATAGAAAAACTCCCAAGTGTGAGAAAAGTGTTCAGCATACAAGTAAGCAAGGCATACAGAACACCAACTGTGATGAAAAAAGAAGCTCCCATGACACATTAAAGTGCCAGATGTCCAACACAAAAAGAATTTTAAAAGCTGTCAGAGAAAAGTAAAAAAATCACGTGTAAAGGTAAACCCATTTAAATTACAGCAAACTTCTCAACACAGACTTTAGGGCCAGAAGAGTTTGGGATGAAATATTTCAAGTGATAAAAACAAACAACTTCCAACCCAAATTAACATATTTGGCAAAACTTTTTCAAAATAGAGAAATAGGACATTTCATCAAAATGAACAATTCAGGAGATTTATAAGTACTGAACAAGCACTCCAGAAAATACTCAAGAATATCCTAGATATAATGGAGCCAAGAAAGCCTAAAGTCCAGATGCAGTGAATATGTCAAGCAAGGCAAATAAATAAAAAAGGAAAAGAAAATGAAGTCAATAGGAAAAGAGCAATGATAGAAATTAATCAACAACTCTTGGTTAATAATTCTCAATGTTAATGGCTTCAGATTCCCAATTAAAATACTCAGTTTGGTAGAGTGGATCAAAAAACAGAATCCCAATTATCTGTTGCACTCAAGAAACTCATCTAACCCCAAAAAGATATTCATAAACTAAAAATTAAAGGATAGAAAAAATATTTCATATACCAAGACTCTGAAAACAAGCAGGGCTAGCAATTTTACTCTCAAAGTAAATTTCAAGCTAAAACTGATCAGAAGAGGCAAAGAAGGTCACTACATATTAATCAAGGAAATAATCCAACTAGAAGTGATAATACTTGTAGATATGTAAGCACCAAATACTGGAGCATCTATCTTTATAAAGCAAATACTGTTAGACACAAAAGATTAAATAGACACTGACACAATCATAGTGGCTTACCTTAATACCCCACTTTCACGAAAAGATCAACTAAACAAATCAATAAAGAAATAGTAGAGCTGAACCACACCCTGACCATATGAATTTAAATGATATCTACAGACTGTTTATTCTACCATAACAAAGTACAGGTTCTTCTCTGCAGCACACACAACTTTCTCAAAAATTTAGAAACACCTGGAAGATTAATATCACATTCCTGACTACCCAGTGAGTCACTGAAGAAATTAAATAGTTTTTGGAAGTAAGCACTACCAGTACCATGCCAGAACCTATGGAACACAATAAAGCCCCAAGAAGGAAGCTTTTTGCAATTAATGCTCACATTAGAAAAAGATCAAATAATCTAATGAGGACCCCCAAGATACTTCCAGCCCAAACTAAAATTAAGAATGAGAAATCATAAAGATCAGAGCAGACATTAATGAATTAGGACTAAAAAAAAAACCCAGTACAAAAAAAAAATCAACAAATCAAAGATCAACCCTTAGCCAAACTTACCAAAGAGAAAAGACGCACATGAATGCAATTGAAATGAAAAGGGTAAAATGATAACAGACATTTGAAATCAAGAAGATAGTAACTACTATAAAAAGTTGTATTCTAACAAATTGGAAAAATCTTGAAGAAACAGATTCCTAGACACAAATCACTAAAACTAAATCAAGAGGATATAAAACTTTTGAACAATCCAACAACAAGCAATGAAATTGAGGCAGTAACAAAAAGCCTGCTCTTGTCAGGGTTTGCAAAGGAATAGATTTAATACAGGACACATAAATTTGTAGGATTATCTTACAGTAGTCACCCAAATAGTCAAATGCAGAAGAGTGCAAGAGATTTTTCTGTGTGCTGAAGACCCGAAAAATCCAGCCAACAGCCTGAATCCCATGGCAGTTTCCTCTGAGTCCAGCTAGGGCCCACAGCAGTGTCTCATGCAAGTTGCTATCAGGAGGCAAGGAATCCATGACAGAAGACCGAAGGGTTTGTGCTAGAAAGCCAAGGGCTGGTGCTAGAGGCTAGAGAATCTGCATTAAAGCCTGAAGGATCTGTGCCAAAAGGCTGAGGGGTCTGAACTGGAACCAGAAAATGACACTCAAAACAACAGTGAAGATCAGAACTCCCCCAAAGAGAACAAGACATCCCTGGCAATGAGAACAGCCCAGTTATCAGGAAAACCAGCCACAGCAAACTCCCCCAGGAAAATCAACAGCAGCAATTATCCCATTCCTTTCTCCTGTTCTCTTTTTATGCTGTTCAGTCAACAATCCTCAGGTGGGTCTTCCACACCCAGAACCATGCTGACTCAGTTTGGCTAGGTATTTCCACTTAAATTGACCATGACTTAATTCTCCACATTGGGCTGGGGATTTAGCCCAGTGGTTCAAGCACTTGCCTGGTAAGCACGAGGTCCTGAGTTCAATCCCCAGTACCAAAACACAAAAACATTAATGCACCACACCTTCCAACTAATAAAAAACCAGGGCTACTTTAAAGACATTGTATCACTAATTCTCTTCAAATTATTCAATGAAATTGAAGGGGAAGGAGTGCTTCCAAACTCATTTCTGAAAGCCAGCATCACTCTGATCCTAAAACCAAACACTCAATTAAAAAAGAAAACTGCAGGCCAATCTCCTTAATGAACATAGATGCAAAAAACCTCAATAAGATACTGGCGAGTAGAGTTCAACACATCATCAAAAGGATCATACATTATGACTGTTACGGTTTGTATATAGATGCCCGCCCCCCCAAGCCTCATGCAGTCATGGAAGCGGCTGAATCTAACATTTATGAGTGATTCGTTGTGTAGCACGGGGATTGGCGGTGTGAGCTCTGCACCCGCGCAGGGGTGGAGCCGACATACAATGTAAGGTGGGAATGGGGGCGTTTTTCCCTCTCTTTGGCACGGTTTGCTCTTGCCGCTTGCAGCCGCCACGAACGGCTTCCCCCGCTTTGCTCTGGCTGCTGCCTTGAAGTGTTGCCCCGGTGCCATGCCACCCTGCCTTGGAATCAGTGGATTATGGACTAAAATCCACAGAAACTGTAAGCTAAATAAACCTTTCTTGCTTCACTTTGGGCGTCAGGTATTTTGTCCCAGCAACGAGAAAAAGTAACCAAGACAATGACCAAGGAGGGTTGCATGGGTGATTCAACATATGCAAATCAGTAAATGTAAAACAGCACATAAGCAGAAGCAAGGACAAAAACCACACCACAATCATGTCAGTAAATGCAGAAAAAGCTTTCAACAAAATCCAAAGCATTATTGGGGGGGGGCGCTGAAGAGAATAGGTATAGAGGGACCTTACTTGAATCTAATAAAAGCCATTTATGAAAAACCAATGGCCAAGATCATATTAAATGGGGAAAAAACTGAAAGCTTTTCTTCTAAAATTCAGGGAAAAGATAAGGATGCCCACTATCACCACTTTAGATCAACATAGCACTCAGAACATTAGCCAGAGGAATCAGAGGTAGAAATGAAAGGCATACATACAGGAAAGGAAGAAGTCAAGTCATTTGCAGATGACATGATCCTGTACATGACTCAATGAATTCCATCAAAAAACTTTTAGAATCAATAGCCAATTTCAGCAATATAGCAGTATACAAAAATGAACACACAACCATCAGTAGCATTTGTGTATACCAGTACAAACTTAATGAGAAATTACAAAAAAGATACCAAAATGAAATAGGAATTAAACATGGAAGCAAAAGGCCTGTACAATGAAACCTACAATTTTCTGTAGAAGGAGATTGAAAAGGACATTAGAAAATGGAAAGACATCCCCAGTTTCAGGATAAGCAGAACCAAAATTGTCAAAATGACCATACTTTCTAAACTGATACACAGATTTAGCAAAATCTCATTCAGAAGACCAATAGCATTCCTCACAGATATAGAGAAAACAACTCTAACATTCATATGGAACTAGGAGAGATTTTAGAGAGTAACAAAAGCAATCCAGGGCCACAAGAACAAAACCAGAGGCATCACAGTATGTGAGTTCAAGTTGTACTACAAAGCAACAGTGATAAAAATGGTGTGATATTAGCACACACACACACAAAAAAAGACATGTGGATCAATGAACCAGAATAGAGGATACAGAAGGACCCCCAGAACATTCAGCTATTTGATCTTTGATAAAGGGGCCAGAAGCATAGCCTGTTTAGCAAATGGTGCTGGGAAAACTATCTATATGCAGAAGATTAAAACTAGACCATATCTCTCTTACCATATACTAAAGTCAAAATGAATCAGCAATCAAAACATCAAAACATAAACAGTGAACCTACTGGAAGAAGAAATAGGTAATACACTTGAATTCATAGGTATAGGCAAAAAAATTTTGAGAACTCCAGTTACATAAGGAATAATGGCAAGAATCAACAAATGAGATTATATCAAATTTAAAAACTTCGCAGCCAAGGGAACAATCAGAAAAATTGAAAGACAACCTACAGAATGAGAAAAAATAACAGCTATTTCTCAAAGGATTAATATCTAGAATATATAAACAACTCAAAAAAGACTCGATCAGAAAATGGGCAAGTGAAATGCAGAGACACTTCTCAGAAGTACAAATGGCTGATAAACAGAAAAAATTTTCATCATCTCTGGTTATTAAAGAAATGCAAATTAAAGCAATACTAAGGTTTTGTATTACACCAGAAAGAGTGACACTCATCAAGAAATCAAATACAAAATTGGTGTGGCTGCCTTCCTGAAGAACTACTTCTGCATTGTTGGTAGGAATGTAAACTAGTAGGACCATTATGGAAATCAGTATGGAGATTTCTCAAAGAACCAAAATTAGAAATTCCAATTGACCCAGCTATTCCCTTTTTGGGTGTCTTCCCAAAGAAATCATGTTGCAATCATACATGCACACCAATTTTTATAGCAGCATAATTTATAATAGCTAAATCCTGGAAGGAACCTGTATGTCCATCAACAGACAAATGGATAAAGAAAATGTGGTATCTATACATAGTAGAATACTGCTCAGCTATAAAGAAGGATAAATTCTCAAACCATTGTAGGAAAATGAATACACCTGAAAATAAATGAAGAAATCAGGTGCAAAAGTTTAAATACTGGATGTTATCTCTCATCTGAGTAAGATGAAGTGTAAATAAAGGTATCAATAGAAGCAAACAGGGAAATAAATCTTTTGCAAAAAGATTTATGCAAAAAGGAAGTGGTCCAAGAGAACAATGGTGAGGTGAGGGGAAAAGAGAAGGAGAAATAAAATGACTTGAGATGTACATATACTCAGTACCCACAATGAATAAACATTATAAGTCATAATCATAAACTAAAAATAGTAATAAGAATAATGAAAATTGGAAAAAGAAATGTGAAGATTGAGGGAAGGAGGTGGGAGAGGAGGAGAAGGGGAATAAAAAAAAAATCAAGATATGTTGTGTACATGTTCTTACTCCCTAAAATGAATGTAAACTTCATGTATGGCAAACACGTACCACTAAAATTTTAAAAACAAAATTTTTTTTTGCTTCAAACAATTTATTTAACTGAAATGGACTTCCATTTATTTAACTGAAGTGACTTCCATTTTATTTTGATACACCTTTTCCCCATGGTGATTTACAGGATCTTCAAGCCAATATAAATATTTCATAAATATTCGGCCATTTGGGTATACACCTACGCAATACCTCAGCAGTATCTTTCAGCAAGAAAAACACTGAAGAGTAAAGACCTGACACAATTAGCTAGGTAGAATGAAAATCTGCTCCAAACATTTGTTTCTGAGGTAAATGCACCACATCTGTTCAAGAATGCCATCCTTAAAACACGGGATGATTTTTTATTTTTAAGTAGGGCCTAAGAACACTTAGCCGCCAAGCTGGTACTAAATGGAGAGCTCCATCCCCAGCTTAAGCCATGAATTCATAGGGAATAGGTTCCAACAACTCAGGCTCCTTCCCATTGGTTCTCACAAAGTGCACTTCTCTGGGCGGGGCAGGCTGGCGCTTTAGTTGAACCCAGGTACCTTTCTCTTTGGCTTCCTTCTTTTTCTGATCATTTTCCTTGACACGTTTCAGGAAGCTATCACGGCTCTTTGAGTGTTTAATATGCTCAATACGCACATTAACCCTCTCGGCAAGGATCTTGTCCTTAACTTGCTTGTTTACAACGATGCCAACAGCATGCTGGGTAACATTGTAGACTCTTCCTGTTTCGCCATGGTAACATTTGTGTGGTGTTCCCCATTCCCTTGATGTCTACAATATCACCCTTTTTGTAGATTCGCATGTATGTGGCCAAAGGAACAACCCCATGTTTTCTAAAAGGCCTAGAGAACATATACCGAGTTCCCCTCCTCTTTCCCTTTGTGTTCTTCATTTTGGCAAATTATTGGAAGATGGCAGTTCCAGCCGAAAGGCTAAAATAAAATTTTTAAAAAATACTAGTGCCCAGCACAGAATGCAAGCTTGTTAAAAGTTCTATTTCTAGACCGATTTTGTACATGGATAAAATATAATAATTTCACCAGTAAAGTAACTATTTTTTTTTGTCTTGTTGGGACAGGGTCTCACTATGCATTTCAGACTGGCCTTGAGCTCACTTTGTAGCCCAGGCTGGTCTCAAATTCGCAATGATCCTCCTACCTCAGCCTCCCAGGTGCTGGGATTACAGGTGTACGCCAGCAGGCCCGGCTAACTCTTGTTTTCTTAATCTTGGTTGTGTCTAGTGAACAAATGAACCTGATATTGAACTTTAAAAATGAAAAATTTTTTAAATAAGGGGAGGGGATGCTGGAGAGGTAGCTTAGTGGTAGAGATGTAGCTTAGTGCAAAAACCTTGGGTTCTATCCTCAATGCTAAAAAAAAAAAAATTTCACCTGGAGTAGAAACTCATATGAAAAAATAACAGTTACATTTTTCTGCTTATTTGGTTATAAAACATAGATAGTAAGTTAAATTGCCAATATTAGTTACTATCATTAGCACCAAGTCACTGTAAAGCATTTAAAAGTGCAGTATAAACTGCAAGAAGAATTGAATGATATTTTCAAACAGTTTCCAAGCCCTGACTGAGAATATTATCACTTGGAGAGATTGTTAAGAAGATAAATATATGATCCTCAACTAAGGCATGCTCAACAGGAATCTTGGGATAGGGAATTCCATTGCACAGATGTATTTGCCAGGCACTGATCTGAAGTAAGAATCCAACAAATGCACGTTTATTAATTTACATTAATATCTTCTATTTGAAGTTTAGCAATTAGCTTTTTGGAATGAAAATTAATGATTTAGGTCTCTATACAAAGCATGTTAAGTTTTCTAGCAGCCCCTCTTCCTTCCAGGAGAGCTGGACAGACTGGTCTGGTGCGAGGTAGGGCAGCCATCACTACTCCAAACCCATTGACTTTTCATCTTTCTTCTTAATGTAAAAGCTAATCAGTTTTTTTGGGTGTCTTCTCCAGATTAGACTGAATTTAGGCACTATCTTCTGTTAATTTTGTATGTTTTGTACCCACTGCAGACATTACACCACTCTTATTTGTTAAGAAAAAAAGGTGCTAAAATTACTCAAGCTGTTGCAAGGCCCTTAGACATTTCAAGTTGAAAGAGATCTAAGAGCCACATGGTCTGACATTTTCTGCCCTAGATGCAGGCTCACATTCAGGGATAGGCAACTGCAGAGAACTTCAGCTGGCAACTCTGAAGACTTGTCTTGATTTCACTTAATTCTGATATATAGATAAATAGATAATATATATATATATACATATATATTCATCCCAACCATGTAATGTATGCGTTTCATGTGTCAGAATATGGTGTAAATATATTCTTTTTAGAGCTTCATAGAGTCCCATGTGTTATTTTTTTGCTTACTTGAAATGAAGTGGAGAAGATTAGTACTTTGAGAAAGGGACATCCGTATGTGACTAATGCTGCATTGTTTTAATGAGAACAAAAGCCACATGTTCCAGAATTACTTACTTGCAGCTACAAAGCATGTTTAAGGAATAACAATCTCCTTCATTAAATTCATGAGAAAAAAAAAAGAATTGTTTTGAAGTTGTTGTGATTGGCTTGTATAGGCTTCATTGTAAACTGATACTAAAGAGCCCCGTTATGATCTGTATATTTTGGTGCCAGAAGGTTTTTTTCTTATGCTAAATTATTAAGTTCTGTCAGCTGCTGGGCTGTCAGACAGAGATATAGTAAATCACATTATATTTTGTCATGGATTACACAGAGCAATAAATTTGGGAATAAAGATCAAAGTAGTGCCACAATCACATAAGAGTGTAAGAGGGATGTTTAACTTGTAGAAAACTGATTTAGGTGAAGCTGTTGCAGTTCTTGTGTGAACTGGAAATGAATTTGGACATTTGCTTGAAAATGAATGAGGATCAAATCCTAAAATGACTTTCCATTTTGTACTTACTTCAGAAAAGTAAATTCTAACACCTAACTGCATGACTTGAATTAGATAAATAATTGCATGTCAAGAGTGGTGAACTTAGTGAAAATGATATTTAAGTATTTTAATTGCTTTCATGATTAAACAGTATGTTCCATTTTACTTTTATTTGGGTTTTGGGGGAACACATAATTAGTTAAAAAACTAATTAGTTTGTGGTAATGCTGACTCCTTGGAGCTGAATTGTTTGCTTTTCACTGCATTTAAAACCAATAAAAGTAAGCTATTTGAAGCTTATTACCTAATCTTAATTATTTAGATATTGATGGTTATTCTTTGTTGTGTTATCATAGAAACTCTTCCCAAAGAGTTATCAAAATTGATGGTATTCACTTATTCAGAACAATTAATTTCAATTGGTTGGGTTCTGTCTTGGTTACTTTTTTCTGGTTGTCGAGACAAAATACCTGATGCCCAAAGTGAAGCAAGGAAAGGTTTCTTTAGCTTACATTTGTGGGGGGAGGTTTTCAGTCCATACTCAGCTGGCTCCAAGGCAGGGTGGCCTGGCTGAGGGGCAGCAGTTCATGGCAGCCACAAGCGACAAGAACAAAAGGGCAAAAGAGGGGAAAAAAAGAGGCCTTCCTTCCTCCCTGTATTGCACGCCGGCTCCACCCCTGAGCAGGTGCAGCACTCACATCATCAATCCCAGCTAAACAACGAACCAATCACAAATGCTAGATCCAGCGGCCTCTATGACTGCATGAGGCTTGGGGGGCCACCTAGACACAAACCATAAGGGACTCTTTTCAGAGAAGAATCACAGTAGAAATGAGATTATGGCAGAAGTGGTTAGCAGAAATTATATAAATTATTGTCTTTATACCCTTATTGAGAAAAGTACCCTTCATTTTATCTACAACTAATAGAACAATGGGGCCAAATGTGTTGGCTCATGCTTCCAATACCAGCATTCTTGGAAGCTGAGAAACAACATCATTAACTTGGGCCCAGTCTGGGCAATTTAGCAACCTAGCAAGATCCTGTCTCAAAATAAAAGAGGGTAGGGTAGCTCAGAGCAAAGGTCCTGAGTTCAATCCTCAATACCAAAAAAGAAAAAAGGAACAGTGGTTCCTTGGGTTGGCTCGTTGTCAGAAGCAATGAAGTAGTTTAATCCTGGGCCACAAGAGCATAGCAATTCTGATTTGGTAGGGTTGCAAGTTCAAATCACATTTTTTCTCTTTTCATTCTGGTGTCACTTCTTCTACTTACTTTCTTCATTCTAATTGTATTTGAGCAATATTTTTAAGTGCTACAGTGTGTAAAAATGTCTGACAGCAAACAAAAGCTTTATAAAGTTATTTCTTAGGATTGTGTTTCCTCATTTTATCCTTTTCAGTCTCTTATATTATACTATTACTGATTTTTCCTCTTATGAAATCTAGAAGGTTTACACTAATACTGTAACAAATCAATTTGACATTAGACTTAAATCACCCCCCCAAATTGTATGAAGATTATGACCACACCTTCATTCCAAATGGGATCATAATAAAGTGTAATTAGTGGATGTAGATATGACAGCCTGCAGTGCTGATTTGGGTCTGAAAAGAAATAAAAACCCAGTAAGTGACTAAGTATATCATCAAGGGAGGGTATTGGGCTAAGATGGAAGGTTTACCAGTGCTGCTGTCCAGAACTAGTGGAAGAAACTGATCACTTTGGACAATTCAACAGAAAAGCATGGAGATTATGTTTGCAAGTTCCTTCTCTCATGTCCTCTGATAATGCTGCAATGTCTCTCAAGTCCAAGACTCCTAGGCTGGAGCCAATATTTTTTAGCATCACTGTGAAAAACCTTGCCAAGGAGAGCTTTAAGGGAATGACCTGAGCTTATATAGTTAGAAAATATAGGCCCTAATTCAGGCTACTTCTGTGTAAGGGATCAAAGGACCTGAACACTGGAGAGGTTAAAACTACAGAGAGAATGGTTTAGAGCATTCTTACACTGCCCAAGCTGGTAATTATTCCCAAGAGTCTGGAAATGTGGCTTGCACATTCAGTAACTACTGGACCTGTATGGAATAGTCTGTATGGAGCCCTTGTAGTCATGATCTGCATTTTCCTTAGTTTTTACCAAGTATACTTATTCCCTATGCTGCTACCTGGGTCCCTGGTCCCACTTGCCATCATAGATCCATGCTGAGATCTGATAGGGTCCTAACCCCTACCTTGGTTCGTTGGAAATCCTGAACTGTCATAGTACCTGCTTCTGATTCTTCTTCCAAAACTGAAAATGGGTCTCTTTGCTTGAGGGCACACATGCCAAGAACTACCTTTGTCCGGAAGCATTGCCTCCCACATCTCATACTGTATTCTCAAATTAGGAAACTGAGATTTCCTGAGGCTTTGTAGAGGATTCCCTAAAGAAGATCTTTAAATGATTCTTGAGAGATGGTTAAAATCTCATCAGGGAAAGGAGGGATATTTGTTTTTTTTTAAATTAGGCCAAAAATGTAGGCTGTAAAATAGTTCAGGGAACTATGGTCTGATGTTGACAGAAGCAGAGTGGGAAGTAGAGAAACATGAAGCTGAAGAAATTAAGTACCAGTTAAGGAACTTGAATTTTATGTGGTATTTGCTGAGAAGCAATGAAGAATTTTAAATTACAAGAAGTGGTGTGTTCATAGTTTACACTTTAGATAAAACTCCAGGTGAAAGGGGGTCAATAGGTCTATATCATGCAGCAAAAACAAAGTATCTGTAGCAAATACATCATCTAGTTAAAAGACTATTGTAAACGTTCAGGAGAGAAACCGTGAGAAGCTAGAAATAACAATTAGGAGGACTGTCAAGGATGAGTGGGGGATGATTCTAAGAAATCTTTCTTTTCCTTTTTCTTTTCTTTTCTTTTTTTTTTGTACCAGGGATCGAACTCACAACCTCACATTTGCCAGTCAGGCACTTGTGCCACTGATCTAAACCTCCTGCCCTCTAAGAAATTTTTCTGAGTTTCTGGTTTGGCTGTCTAAATGAAAATTCCAGAAGGAAAAGAGATTCTGTGGGGAAATGACTGAGTTAAATTTGAAACATTAGTTGAGTGCCTGTGGGATATCTCAGTGCCTATCCAACTTGCAATTGGAACTTAATACAGCTCTGAGTACTAGGGATAGAGAAGGTAGAGTTTAAGAGTAAGAAGTCACATCAACAAAAATAAGAATGAATTTTAAAGAGAATACAGTAGCTATAGTAAGGAAAGGACTGAAGGCATGAAGCAATTGTTACTTAAAGTTAACTAGAGATCAATAAGTATTGTCAGAGAGATGCCTGAGAACCAAAGACAAAAATCCCATAGATTACAAGGGAGTTAGAAATTTTAATAAAGAATAACTTAGCAAAAGCAAAGTTGGAACCTTTGAAAAAAAATCAGTAAAATATAAACTTTTTAACAGAGTGCTCAGAAAAATAGAACACAAATAGACAAGCTGCTTTTATGTATGAATCGACAAGCTGATCTGAAAAGTCATAAGGAAATTCAATAGATACTGCAGGGACATCTCGATAGCTGTGTGTAAAATGATGAAGTTACATCACAACACACACAAAAACGAATTCAAAATGAACCACAGGATAAATGTATGAAATAAAACCACAAAATTCTTAGAAGGAAACAGTGGGAAAGAGAAAAATACTGTAAAACTCTTCAAAAGAAAGACATGAATAAGTTTTCATGGCCTTGAATTAGGTGAAGGATTTTTAGACATTATACTAAAAGCACAAATGACAAAAGAAAATAGGTAAATTGAACTTTATCAAAATGAAAAACTTTTGTGCTTTAAAGAGTACTAGTAGGAAAATGAAAGAACGACCTCAGAAGAGAAAGAAATAATTGCAAATCATATATCTGATAGACATATAGAATCAAGACTATGTAAAGAACTTTTAAATCTGGTCGGTAAGAGACAACCCAATTTCTAAAAAGTGACAAGGGATTTCAACATTCATTGCTCAGCAAATATACACAAATGGCCAAGCAAATTTTAAAAAATGTTCATCATCAGTCATTAAGAAAATACAAATCAGAAGCTACTACTCTGATGAGTGAGCTATTTCTCTGCCCACTACCATGGATAGAATCAACAAGGTGGACGACCACAAGTTTTAAGGATGTAGAGAAAATAGAACCTTCATACTTTGCTGGTGGATTTTGATAATGATGGCCTGTCTTTGAAAAATAGTCAGGCAACTAAAAGATTAAACATGGTTATCACATGACCCAGTAACTTTACAACTAGGTACAAGTTGAAAATTCCTTATTTGAAATGCTTGGGGCCAGAAGTGTTTCACATTTCAATTTTTGGTCTGCAATTGAAATATTTGCATATATATAAAGAGATATGTTAGGGGTGAGACCCAATCTAAAAGACACTCATTTATGTTTTATGTATAGTTCACACATGTAGACTAAAAGTAATTTTATACAACTAAGTGTTGTGTGACTGTTTTTGTTTTTGTTTTTTTAATAATTTTTGTTTTTTGGTACCGGGGATCGAACTCGCGATTTCATGCTTGCCAGGCAGACACTTATGCCACTGAGCAAAATCCCCAGCCCCTTGTTTTTTTTCTTTTCCCTTTTTTCTTTGTGTGTGTGTGAAGGAGTGACTATGTTTTGATTGCAACTTGTTAGATGAGGTAAGGTGTGGGCTTTTATATTGTGATGTCAAGTCAGTGCTCAGAGTTTCAGGTTTTGGAGCATTTCAAATTTCAGATTGTCATATTAGGGATATTGAGAATTAAATACTGAGAATTTTAAAACCTTTCCAGAAGAAACTTGTACAAGAATATTTGCAATAGTACTCTTCATAATAGTTGAAAAATAGAAAAAAGTCAATGTTAATCAGGTGATAAATAAGCAAAAAGTAGTATATTGTGCAATGTATTTGACAAGGAAAGAAATGAAGTGCCAATACATGCTACAAGATAAGTGAACCTTGAAAACATGCTAAGTGAAAGAATCCAGTTACAAAAGGCTGCATGTTCTGTGATTCCACTTATGTTAAATGCCCAGAATGGGAAAACTCATTGAGACAGAAAGTAGATTAGTTATTGCCAGTGACTCAAGGGAAGAGAATGGGAAGTAACTGCCTCCGTGTATGGGGTTTCTTTTTGAGAAATGTTCTAGAATTTGATAGTGATGACAGATATATAGCTGTATGAATGTACTAAAAACCACTGAATTATACAGTTTAGAAGAGTGAGCTTTATGACAATTGATTATAACTTATTAAGCTGTTATTAAAATTAGATCTGACAATGCCAAATATAGTTAAAGGGGTGGAAGAGAAAGAACTCACATATCATAGTGAGATCATAAGGGTTGCTTTGGAAAATACATCGGCATTATCCTGTATAGTAGACCATTTGATTTATGAACCATCAATTCAACTCCTTAACACATGCACTAGAAGCTCACAAATATGCACCAGAAAACATATACAGGAATGTTAGTAGCAGCTTAGCTCACGAAGGAAAAAACCTGAATCCACATATCTACATACGGAATAAATTCTTTTGATCTGTTCTCACAACTGAATAGTAGAAGCAGTGAAAATGAAAGAAGTACAGATTGCTTTAAAATCTCATGAATGAAATTTCAAAACAATGTTGAGTTAAAAACTACAACTTGCAGGAAACTATATCCAGTATGATTATACTTGAATAAAGTTTAAAAATAGTGAAACAAAATTATGTTAGCAATACCTATATTATGTCAATTTGTTAAACAAGACAATAAATAAAATTCAATATAGTAATTAACTTCAAGTGGGGTCAGAGGATGGGATGGGGAGGAAGGACATACTCTTTAATGCTAGATACTAAGTTTTCTCATTGTTTTAGGAGGATTCTTTATCATGCTTATAAATTTACAGATTAGCCCTTTTGTATGTGTTACTATGTAATTTAAACATTTACAAGAAAAAATTGTCAAAAGCAGTATAACACTCCAGTTTTGAGG
>RJWT010004927.1:0-32094 GCA_004365215.1 Cuniculus paca
CTTTGGTGGCCTCCTTTCTAACTCTGCTGGTCAAGGTTAGACTCTCTCCACCTTGGGCCCCATCCTCTGCTCCTAACTCTGCACTGGTCCCTGTGCATCTCCTGGCAGCCTACTGGAGTGGAAGCTCCTGGAGGACAGTGACAGGTTCTTCACTGACTTTGCCCCCTAGCACCAAGCAGAATCTTTTACTCTTAGAGGGTGTTTGCAGTTGTTTGCCAAATGCATGGTTGGTGCTTGCTCTAATTGCCTTTTGATGGCCTGGTAGGAGGCTTCCTGGTAGGAGGACCTGGTTCAGTAAGGGCCTAGAACTCTCACACTTACTGCGGTGTATTAGAGTATAGGAATGGGGGTACAAAAATAGAACTCTAAAACCTCATTAAATTAAAACGATAAGTTTCTTTTCTACATCTACTTGGTTCTTATATGAATGTAAACTCCCATCAGGTGTGGTAGCACATGCCTCTAATTCGAGCGCTGAGGCTGAAGCAGGAGGATTGCCACAAGTTTGAGGCCAATCTGAGCTATATAATGAGTTCAAGGCCAGCCTGAACTACATAGGAAGACCCTGTCTCCAAAATATGAAACAAAACAAATAAACAAAAAAGTAAATTTCTCATAGCCCTTGTTGTGAGAATCTTTGTTCTAGGGAGTTAATCATGAAAGCTTCTCTAAATGTTTCCTTTTCTATCTGGTTTTATTACCTGGTTACATCCTGGAAGCTTAGGAATTTATCAAACTTTCTGACAGTGGAACATTTCTATAGGAAAGTAGTAGTGACTTCTGACTCGGTGGAATACCCTCTAGTCCATGGGACCGGCGTGGGTCTCCCTTCTTCCTTGCTTGTGTTCAGTTTCCGTCAACTGAGTGCGTCTGAAGTTTTTTAAGCTGTTGACTGTCTTCTTGGGTTTTGTGGTTCTAATTCCACTTCCTGTTAGCCCTGGGATTTTGTGTGCTTCGCTAGCCTCCCCTGGGCAGATGTGATTCTGTATACGTGAGTATGTTTGTGTGAATCTCTTTGTCTCCTCTAACTCTTAGCCTCCCTTGAGGTTTAAGTTACAAGGAGTAAGCTTTTTTTTCTTTTCTTTTTTTTCCCCCCATTTGTGTTAGAGTAAACAGGAATTGAGAGTTTCCCAGAAGATTTTGGCTTAAACAGAGCATTGGTGCTTTTAGGGGAAGCAAGCAGTTCAGGAATGGGGCTCCCAATATTCTTCTGGTTATTGTTGCTGACCTTCCACCTTATGAATCTCTGCCAGGGGCATTCCATTGCCATCTAAGGGTTTCTGTCCTGTGATTCCTTTTCCCACCCTACCAACTGTAATGTCCAACTCTGTTATTTCATTCATACCTTCAGTTATTTCATTCATACGTTTATTTACACATTTAACTTTTTTTCAGTTTCTGCCACTTGCCTGGCATAGGTTAGTCTTTGAGCCTTGCATTGCCGTCATGATTGTTCCTCTCAAACCAGATTGCACATGGAATGATGAATATATACATATATGTATATATATCTGCATTGTATCATCAATTTTATGTATAGGCTTAGATGCCTTCACAAACTATCTGAAACCTAGCTATTTAATGCTTTTTCATAGGAGCGTACATCTGGGAAGACCTTAGCAAATAAGTCATCCAAATATAGAAACGGAGACCTTGAGAAATTAATCCCTCTCTTAGGTTCTTTAGCTCGTGAGTGAAAGAGGTCGGATGAAAGAGGCCAGAAAAGTGGAATTTAGGAAGATTAGTCCTAGCAGTCACAGCATCTTGATCACAGGGCTTTAGTTGTATCATTTTTGATGCCTCCTCCAGTAAAACAGATTTTTGACAATATAATTATTACTGCCTCCCAAGATTGCGAAAGTGGGATGCCATGTGTAAGAATATGCTTCAGCAGCAACTCTTCAAATACGTGGAGGAAATTGGCACTGCAAGACAGCTATGAGAACAGCTTTTTGACCAGTTGAAGAAAAACAGCCAAAAACAACAGAATGTTAGCTGTCCTCTAAAGATGTTGCTGCCGACAGCGGTTTTATCTTTGTGTGTGAGGATGACTGAGGTGATGAGCTATGATCTGGTCCTCTGAAGTGTGGGATCGTGTGGACCAGCTATGGGGCACTTATGGCACTAATAAGCTCGGCCTTGTTTTGCTGAGACCAGTGACAACGTTTGCTCGGACCAGCTGTGTTCGGGATATCCCTTTGTTTCTGTTGTTTCTGTTCTTACCCATTTCGCAGGGTACCCTGACATTCTCAGAGTGTGGGTGTCCATAAAGGACTGTAGAATGCGTGGAAGTGGGAAGCATACCGATATAAAAATAAGGAATGTCAGTGTTCACTTCTGAAGATAATACCCTTTCCTGGTCCATCCTTTGCTCCCCTTTAGGCTGGAAAGAAAGTTTACTGTAGCAGAGATTACTGTGGGAAGTACCTGCAGTTTGTCAAGCTAAACATTGTTTTTTCCCTTTAGTCCTCAGCAGTGTTGTTGGTATTTACTACCAGTCATATAGCATAAAACCTTTGTTTTATAGACAAAGAAAAAGGATTCAGAGAGGTGGAGTAAGTTGTCCTAGGTCATGAGGCCAATAAATAGCGATGCCAAGTTTAGGAGTCAGGCCTCTGACTCTTTCTCCACCCACATAAAGACAAGTTCTGAGTCCGGCTGCTTTTGGCATGCCTCGTATCCTGGATTCTCCTCTGCTGTCCTGTAACTAGATCTCGGGGAAAACTGTTTCATCTTTTGTAGCAGATGAGGCCTGAAAAAGGGCACTCTTTCAGCGCTAGTCAACAGTACCTAGTTCTAGATACTCCTTTCAAGTCTGCCTTTATATCTGATAGTCAGATACCGTATTCATTTAATGGACTAGCTAATAATTGGCGTTAGGCTTTTTCTTTTATTTAGTTCATTTTCCTGTGGGATGTGGGTCTGATTTTTTCCAAAGTTCTCCTTCTGTACCCCATTATAAAGACTTCTGTCTTAGCTTTTAAACTCAAATCCAAAGCCAAGGCAAAAAAAATCTCCTTTATATAAAAGGATTTCAATGACAGTGAGGACCAGCTAATATCAGCACTTTCCATTGGGGCTATCATTTCATTTGGGGTTTTATTTCTGTGGAAGGCTAGTGAATTATTTCCAAAATTAGTGGTGTGACATGCTTCATAATCTTTTAGGCCTGGTTGAACCATTTCTTTAAAAAATGTCTTTTTCTCTATCCTTTCCTAAGCCATCTTTTATCAGGTTTTTCCTTAATATATCTTTACTATGTAAAATTCTTTCTTGTGTTTGATACTGGGAATTGAATCCAGGACCTTGTGCATCCTAAGAAAGTACTCTAGCACTGAAGTACATTTCTAGTCCTAAAATTCTTAATGAGAATTTTTCTTATTTTTAGGATTGTTGACTTTATTAGGAATATGTTAAGTCATGTGGATCAGGGTTATTTTGGAGGAAGTTATTACAATTTATTTTTAAATTGTTCACAGGTCACTTTGTCTTATTTGAAAATTGTGTATTGCTTTTTGCTTACACATTTTTTTTAGTGTTTCTTCATTGTTTTCTATGTATTAGTTATGGAGAAGGCTACTTCATATATAATGACAGATGAGACATGGTCCTTGCCCTTAAAGGATGGGGAAGAGTAGGGGTTAAATGAGAAATGACAGCACAAATATAGTGACTATCATACTCTGGGAATGCAAGAGTTACCAGATTCTCCCAGGGCAGCCAGGAAAAGCCATTTCTGACAGAGAGAATATGTTATGCAAAGTAAATATCATGAACAGATGTGACATTTTTTGAAATGGTAAGAAGTGTGACTGAATGTAGCTGGCATGGAGTAGGGGTATAGAAGATAAGGTTATGTAGATGGATTAGGGCCAGATTATAAAAGGCTCTCATAGAAACATTCACTAGAGGTTTCTGAGTAGGAGAACAATGGGATTATTATTTATTTCTTTAACTTTTATCCTAGGTTGACCCAAAGTTCCAGATGACTGAGTTACAACAAAGAAAATACTATACAATGTTATTAGCAGTGGTCAATTTAAAATCTTCCAGGAACAAACGTAACATTAGTGTCTGTTGCTAAACCAATTCACTGCCTGTCACTGTGTAACTGTTAGATTTTTTTTTGTTTTTTAGAAAGGTCATTCTGATGGCCTTGGAGAATGGACTGCAGTGGGGAGAGATGGTACTAGGGAAATGACATAGGCAGTAAGAGGTGTGCAGTGACAATGTGCACTTATTATGTAACCAAACGCTCCCACTCCTAGGTATTTACCTAGGAGAAACAAAGCCATATGCTCATGCATATCCCTGTACACAAATGTTTATAGCAGCTTTATTCAGAGTGGCTAAAAATTGGAAACAGTGCAAATATTCGTCAGCTGCTGATTGGATAAATTATAGTTGTGTCCATATTGTGGAATATTACTCAGCCATAGAAAGGAATGAACTATGCTATTTATATACATAACAATATAGATAAATCTCAGAAGCACAGCACCAAATGAAAGAAGCCAGGCTCAAAAGCTACAGACTAAATTAATTCCATTTATCTGACTTTCTGGGAAAGGCAGAAAACAAAACTCAGACCAGTGATTGTCAGGTGATGGGGCAGGTGGGAATTGACTACTGAAGGGCAAGGAAATTTGTTTCAGAAGAATTTTTGTGTTCTGTGGATGTTAGCTCTGATGAGACAGTAAAGAAGCTAGTCTCTTTTTCTCAGAAAAAAGTGTAAGTGATTTATTTAATGACACAGGGTAGGGTATTTGGGGGTTAATGAGACTTCTGAAAGTCTGATGTGTTTGACATACGTATACTGGGGAGTGCACACTGCAAGAGAATTTTTTTGTAGAGAAGATTTCATTAGTAATAATATGAAGGACTCCAAAGTTAACCTCTCATCCCTGAATTTGTTAAATAAAATAAGGCTTGCATTGCCCTTTGCCATTGTCGGGAAAGTAGACGAAAATCACTGAAGATTCCAGAAGCCATGGAAACTTGACCTTTGGCTCCTTCCCTTCTTAAATAACATAAATGGTGCAGGTGGGTTATCACAATCCTGCTCTGCTACCACTGGCTTCTCTTTTCTCTTCTGATTTTCTATCTGTAAACCATGTTTTATTTTCTGTCTTCAAAGGAAAATTGAAACCATCAGAGGTGAAAAATAATAAATATATTTTATATTTAGATGTCTTCTTTGACATGAGTTGCAGAAACAAGATCTTAGGTGTAAGGATCTGTCTTGGTTACCCAACACCCAAAATTAAGGAAGGAAAGGTTTAGTTAGCTCACAGTTTGTGGAAGTTTCAGTCCGTAATCAGCTGGCTCCAAGGCAGGGTGGCACATGGCAGCAGGCAAAAGTTCATGGTGGCAGAAGACAGCAAAAGCAACAAGAGCAAAAAGGGATATTATATGCAGGCTACCCACCCTATGGTGAGTATAGTAATCATACCCTTAATCCCAGCACTAGACAATAAATAAATCACAAACTCTAGCTTCAGCCACCTCCGAAAAGCACCTCCAGACACAAACCTTAACAGAATCCTAGCAACATGCCTTCAGTAGATCCCTCTGCATTCAGAATATAGTGGGGGTGGTAGTGGAAGGCAGTCCTGAGCAAGCCCAAAGCAGGGTTGACATTGAATATGCCTCATTCTTTTTCTCAGCTTTTGTTATACGTAAGTATATAGCATGCTCTGTAAACTTTTTTTAAGTTAGATTGCTGTCTAAGCAGAACTCAGGAACATCAAGTGGATGAATAAACACTGGAATTTTGTAGTGTTGTTTTAAAATTATTGCTAAAACATGATTACCTTCTCTTTAAACTTGAAAGGTTTTCACTTCTACTTTTACTTACTGCTTATACTCTGCAAATTTTTAAGCCTCATGGCAACTGATTAAATTGAAACTTCCAGACCTTTGTGTAGTCATGATGTAGAAAATGATGTTAATGAGTTGTGTTGTATTTCCAGAATTGTATGGCTTTGACGTGCTCATAGATTCTACTCTAAAGCCCTGGTTGTTGGAAGTGAATCTCTCCCCTTCTTTGGCCTGGTAAGTCAATTCTCTCAACACAAAAAGGATAAACCTTTAAGTGGCACTAAAACACCTTCTTTTAAGGGCAGGAGCATTTCTTATGACACTGGAACACACAAGTTATTAGAGATGACTTGAATTTTTTTAATTTAGATGATTTATGGTGTGTTGTCAAAGTCCGTATGTCAACCAGGGTTCCTGCCTTCTAGTCATTTGCAATGTATATTTACTGTTGACTGGGCTTGTAAGAGATGATTCTTGCATTCATTTTTATTCCCAGTATTTATTTATTTATTTATTTAACTTTGTAGGTTTTCTGTTAAGGCTAAAGAAATACATAAGATTTTATGTCCCTCCTGGCCCTGTTTTTTTTTTTTTTTTTTTTTTTACCAAAAGTTTATACATACTTAAGTCCTTATGGACTTTAAAAGGATGAAGCTGGATGTAGGGCACTGCGGATAATGCCTGATCCTTTTGTCCTGGTGTCCATCCAAGATTAAAGTCTAAAAACTTCAAACAATCTTCAAAAAACTTTTGAAAACCGATCTATTTTTCAGAAGAATGAAATAATATTTTTCAATATGAGAGAAGATTCTGTTTACACCCACAGTTACAGCCAGAATTTCTATTCGCTATATACTCTCTAAACAGAGAACCCTAGAGATCTATGCCACAGACCACCCAGCTGCTGAGCTTTTAAGGATAAGAGATGTTGGCAGAATGACAGGTAATCAAATAAAGACAGATTGAGTACTTTGTGGAGTGGGAGTTTGGCTTAATTTCAGTAGTAAGGTGTAAAGCTAGATATTGCGGATGCTTTAGATATGACGCTGTACTTTCATCAGGTCAGCCTTGTGCAGATGCCCAGGAAAGTATATTCGACAGTGTCAGAGATCCCCGGGGTGAACACAGCAGCCAGCAGCCAGAATAGTGTGGTTCAGGAGGAAGACCACACTGAAGCCAGCACGGAGGCCGCCTGCTTTCATTCTGTGTTGTTTCTGCTTCCATGTGAGATCCTGCTGCGTCATCTGAGATTTTGGTGTGGCTTGCTTGTGTCTTTTTGCCCTATTTGTAAGCCTGCAAGCCTAAGAAGATTGATTTAGAACAGAAAATGAAGACTTAATCAGCAGCGGGTTTTTTGTTTATTTGTTTTTGTTTTTGCAGTGCTGGGGGATTGAACCCAGGGCCCCAAGCATGCTAGGTGAATGCTCTGCCGCTGAGCTACACCCCCAGCCCAGAAAACTTAAAACACGGTATAAAGGTGGCCAAAGTTTTTTGTCTTTGGTGTGAAAATGATTCAACAGTTGTATCAGTAAAACACAGTTTGGATGACAGGCACACTCACGAAAGCACATACTAAAAGTCTGAACCTCTAAAATCACAGTGAGCATGAAGCCATATTCTTTGATTTGTGTCAACTTTAAATTGCACAAGACCTTGTGGAATAAAAAGATTCTCTTTTGGGGAATCAGTGTATTAGTGCTGGGCCTGCCTTACAGGGGATGCATTTAAAACCAGGCCTTTATGTCTTGTATTTTTGCCCAGGTTTCTTTTTCTTTTTCTATGGATTTGACGTGCTTTATGTGTTGCTTTCTCATTGACATTTGGAAAGTTTGCTACGTTGGAGCCCATTAGGAGGCAGTTACTCTGTTAACCCACAGAATTATCAAGTGTTCTTTTCTTTTTCTGTTCTATTAGTGATGCGCCTCTGGATCTAAAGATTAAAGCCAGTATGATTTCAGATATGTTCACTGTTGTAGGTGAGTAGCGGTGTTTTTTGAACTGAACTCACATAAAAATGAACCAGAGCATCCATTTTGTCAGGCTCCATAGGTACTGCCAACTGGCAGTTCTGAAGCCACGATGAATGTTTTGTACTAAAAAATTATATTTCCAGGGAAGTGTTTATATGTTTCTACTCCCCCTGGCTCCATTCTGTCCTGAGGTTGAACCACAACTAAGGCTGAGACCTGGGGCACAGGAATTATGAGGCGAGGCAGAGAATTAAGTAAAGATCTGCAGAGAGTATATTTTTCTCTGAGCTGGGAAAGTGAAACCCACTGCAGAAGCCTTGTTACAAAGGAGACTGGCTGCATTTCTGCTAGACAGTCTCTGCTGGTCTCAACATGATCCTTCCCATAGTAGTTCTCTCCAGAGCTGCCCAAGGAAGAAATCCCATTCTAAGTAGATAAGCCAAAACTTTGAAATGGAGATGGGCAGTCAGGTGGATATGAAGTGGATTTATTGTTGGCTTTTAAAATTCTCTCAAAAGACATTATAAAATGTATTTGAGATGAACTAGTACTTGATGTACTAGTAAATGCTATAAAACTTAGCGACTTTATTCTTCTTGGATGGAAATTCACTTCTTTTTAGGAAGTAAGTGAAGTTAACTGAAGTCATTTTTTTTAAGCCATAGGTAATTTACAAACCCCATTTTCAAAGTTTCCAATAGACCACCTTCAGCAGTTCCAGAAATAGATCCTGTAACAGCATAAGACTACTCACTTGTTGGATTCTCCCAGGAAAAATTTTATTTTTCAGTCATCATCCAGGAACCTACATAAAAATAACTCGTTTTTATTAACAACTACATATTTTTAAATGATTACTTGCCCATTTATTTGGGATTTATAAATTTACATATCTTTCTCTGTCAGAATCACATTTCAGCTGTTTATCCACCAGCATAATCCTCTTGAGAATGGATCTCTGTAATATTTATGATCATGAAACCAAATTTGTACATATAAAGATGCAGCCAAACTTGCTCATTTCTTGTAAAATGGCAGGTTTTAATGTTGCTCATTTCCCATTCAGGATTCGTGTGCCAAGATCCTGCCCAGAGAGCATCAACCCGGCCAATTTATCCCACCTTTGAGTCTTCCAGGCGAAACCCTTTCCAGAAACCTCAGGTAAGCAGATCCAGCAGCAGGGAGCCCAGAGCAGGCTTGCTGGGAAGTGGTAGCAGATATAAATGAGGGAGCTGAATGGTAGGGAAGCGAGGGCACTCAGGGCAGGAGAATATGGGGGTCTGTGCACACAGAAAGTAGTTTATGTTCACCCGTAGTTAATAGCTTACGCTTTCAGTGCTTCGCAACAAGCTTAATTCTGTGTTGGTTTGTTTTTTTTTTTTACCATCTTTTTTTCACTACTTTTCCTTTTTTTCCTCTGCCTTTTGAAAACTCACATTTCCCCTCCTTAGTTGACATTCTCACAAACGAAGCTCAGAGAGGGAGGCATTATTGCCTTCTTTCCGATCTTCAGATGAGTTTCTTAAAGATGCTCTGTTGAAATAATATCTTCGCTACATGTCATTCTCTTCAAAAGGATCCTTAATAACCTTGAGGTATGATTGAGGCTAGATGAAATAAATGCCTAAGGAATCTTGGGCATACGGAGAATCGTGCCTATCAGAAACATCATTTGGTCCTGCACCGCTCTGGTCTTTCTGCCCCCTGCGTGTAAACCAGTCAGCTAAGCCTTCTATCCATTCATTCCATCCTCCTTCCTCCCTGTTTATTTTGGGACTGCTACTTTCCACTTCTGTTTCTTTGCCTTTAATATATGTTATTTAAAAGATCTGACTTCCTCCTTTCCACTGTCTGATTTAATTACTTTGCCTACTCAGAAGTTTTGGAGATCTTTCCTTATTAAATCTATCCTGCTCTGTAATGACCTTTACTTTTCATTTCCACATTACTTACTTGTTTCATATTGGCTTATTCTGTATTCATTGATTGTTGCTTTTTAAATTGTTTAGTGCTTCTTCACTAGACTGCAAACTCTTTGAAGGCAGAAATGGCTTCTTCCTCTCCCCTCCCTCTTCTTGTTCCTTTTTTCTGCCTCTCTCTCTCTCTTTTTTTTTTTTTTCCTGGCACCAGGGATCAAATTCATGATCTCACGCTTGCCAGGCAAGCGCTTACACCACTGAGCTAAATCCCCAGCCCTTGCCTTTTTGAGACAGGGTCTCGCTATGCTGTTCAGGCTGGCTTTGAGCTCACTTTGTAGCCCAGGCTGTTCTCGAACTCGCAAGATCTGGCTGTCTCAGCCTCCTGAGTGCTGGGATTACAGGCATGCGCCGCCACGCCTGGCTCCTCCTCTCCTTTTGATCCCATTTCTGCCTTCTCATCAGCCCTTTCTCCTCCCTTTTCTTCTATTCCTCTTCTTCCTCTTCTTCCTTTTACTTGCTGGTCTCATTTGGAGTACTACTATTCCTGTTTGCCAAACTCTTATGCTATTTTCGTTAAAACAAGTTTTCAGACTCAGAGAGCCTACAGAAGGGTAATGGGAATGAGTAAGTAGGGGCAGGTCTAATAAAGCAGAGTAAAGTTAGAGGGAGATGACAGGTCATCTGGAAAAGGCGAGCCTCATGCAAAAGGGGCAGTCAGTTTACAAGTGTGCTCAAGCTGATCACTGCATAGGTGTGGGCCAAAGGTGCTGAGAAATCAGAAATCTCCCTTTGAAATATTGGCAGTTAATTCATGAAAAGAAAAAAAGCAACAACAACTTTGCAGGCCAACTGTTACATGTCTCTCAGCTAGACGTAGTTTGTGAACTGCCTATCTGTGATCCTTGCTTTGGAATGGTTCCCTAATTTGTGTTGTGATGTGGAACAGGGTGTACAGTATTTTAAGAGGAATTGTCTTGGATTAGAAATAAAACCAGGCAACAGAATAGTGCTTGATCAGTGCATCACCACTGATCAAAGGATTTCCTTTAATTTTTAAAAAGAAAAAGTGGAGAATTAACCTAAGTGTACTAGGAAAGCTTAATTTATGCAATCACCTTCCTTTGCAGATTGTTCCCTGCAACATTGTGGCAAAAACTGCAAAATTATCCATAGAGGATTGTGAGTGTTGCTGTGCAGTTCTGACATGGTTTCTGCCAAGTTTCACTCTAGGGACAGCCATAGATCATTCTTGAGTAAATGGATCCTTTTTTGGCTTGCTTGTCACTTTTACTGACAATTCTTTGCAGACTGTAGAGAATCTAGTCAATGTTTGTTTTGCAGACTGATAGATATGTCATCGACATTGCCCATAAGCAGCTTACAGGATGCTTCTGTAAAGGCTAAGGGAACTGTAGATGAGTTGTGTGTACTGTGTGAAACGAATTTGTGAGGTGGGCTAGTTCACTTCAGGATCTTCTGTACCTGGCGGTAGGCCCGTGCCCTTAGTGGTAAGAGGGTTTGAAGTACAAACTGTGTAAGAGGGAGTAATGTGAAAAAGAACAACTGCTCTAACCTTCCAACCATGAAGTGTTGTGACTTGGAGATGATTTTTCCCTTTTCATATATCATGCATGTTGGAGATGGAAAATATGTTCTGGATCATTTGGAGATTTTATTCAGATCTTTTCATTCCTTAATTTAGCTTTAGCCTTTCATGGTACATATTGTATGTACCTGCTTTTTATATAATTTAATAACATAAAATAGAATAAGTGAAAAGAATTAGATAGAGGTGTTTTTGGTTACTGAATGTGAAAGTGTAGGATGCTGGAACTTAAGAGTCTTCTTTTCCTGACAGTGATTATGTTATGATGGAGACTGAATTTAAATGATAGAGGGCTTAGATGCCTGTTGATTGCTTTGACCAAAATATTCTAGAAAGCAAATACTGCAGTTCACAGATGAACTTTGATTCACATTCTATTGTTAGCAACTTAATATTAAAAATTTTTTTGTATTGGGTTTTGGGCTGTATTTGAGTTTCTTAACAGATGACATTTTACATTTATGTACTGTATAGTGATTTGTGGTTGAATGTTAAAAACCTTCCATAGTTAGTGTCTCAGATACTGGTTTTAAAAACCACTTAGTCTTCAGGGCATTAGTGGTGCACACTTGTAATCCCAGTACTTGGGAGGCCAAGGCAGGAGGATCACCTCAAGTTCAAGGCCAATCTGGGCTATATAGTGAGCTCAGGACCAGCTTGCATTACCTAGTGAGACCCTGTCTCAGAAAACCAAAAAAAAAAAAATCTGTTGAAAAAAATCTTTCTGTCTGAATGATTATCATTTGTTGTCTTACTGTTCTGTCCTCTTAAGGAGTATTTGAAATTGGCACTTCCTTCTATGTAGCTCTTTTTGTTTTTAAGCATCTTTTTGAAGCAGTAGGTTAACAGCGAGGCTCTTTTTGGTAGATATTCTTATACGTGTGTCACTGCAACTATTAGTTATTTAGCACTAGTATATTTGTTTTGGCATTTGTACTCTGATATAATTTTCTGGTAAGTTTGGAAGGTTGAATTGTAACTTACTTAATTACTATTATTGATAAAGTGACTTATATGGGTTTACATGAATCAAAGAAATGAAAAAAAAGACTTCCAGGGCACCTTATCTTATATTTTAGTAACTCATTAGTATGGTTCTGCAATAGATATTTTGCTTGTCAAGAGAGTAGAATTCAAAACACTATGTAGTGTTATATATTTAATAAGCACCTAAATCTGTCCACTGCTATCCATGGCAAAACAAAACAAAACAAAACAAAACCCAGCCCAACACAACCCAACCCAAAAATCAGGGCTGTTGACTTCAGAGAGTTTACATTCTAAATATCTCATGAAGTAATCTATTGAAGGAGAACATTAATAACACTATTTGATAGCCTTCTGAGTTTGATATCAAAGTGTTTCTGATATATAATTCTAATCTTAATTTCCTATTTATTTTTTGTTTGTTTTTGTTTTTTGAGACAGGGTCTCGATATGTTGTTCAGGCTGGCCTTGAACTCACTATGTGGCCAAGGCTGGCCTCAAACTGGCAGTGATCTTCCTGCCTCAGCCTAAGTGCTAGGATTACAGGTGTGAGCCACTAGCCCAGCTTTCCCTGTATTTTAATACCTTCGCATCTATCTGCATTGCTTGGATTGCAAAAGACAGCAGTAGCTGCATTGGAGAACAAGACTTCTCTCTAGTGGTTATATATTTGAATGCTGCTTACATGATGCAAAGCCTCTCGGAGTTTATTCAGCAAACTTTACATGTTAAATTCTTTAAATCTTATCATTCTTTGCAGTTTTCTACTTTGTCTCTTTCTGTTAACAAAGCATTCTCCTCCACAGTAGTTTCATCAGAACTAAGGAATAAGAAAAAACAGGTTCTGCTCTGACCATTTAGACTGTGTCAGGTTTTCTTTTTCTGTGTCAAGTTTTTTGTTGCTTTTAGTATTTCCCCTTTGTCTTTTCCTTTTGAATCTATTATTTCTAGATTTTTCTCTTCCCTTGAGTGTTTGTATTTTCCCCCACCTACAAATTGTATTGCATGTTATGGAAAGAACATGGGTTTTAGAATCAGATAGGCTTGGATTCAGATTTGAGCTCTGCCAGTACTTAGCTGATACACCCCGGGCAGGTCCCCTTTTCCTCCCTAGGCATCTGCCAGATGGGGATGATCATGTTTACACTGAATCATGGAGAGAAGGAAAAAATAAAACATGCATAAAATACTTAGGGTATTCTGTATACTTAGTTTACACTCAAAAAATCTTCTACCCTTCATACTTTGAGTCCTGTGGTTCTCTTTCTTTTTTTTTTAGATTCTGGATAGTTTTTATTAAGGAAGGCTACCATATTTTACTGATTTCTTTATGGGCACTGAGGCTTCTAGTTTTGTATTGTTTTCCTACTAGACTATAAATTTATTTATTCTTATTCTTAAATTTTATTAGTACATATTTGCAGTGTATGCAGTTTACAGACATCTAGGAGAATAGGTACCTGGACATACTACAGCTTGTTTCTTTATTCGTTTGGTTTTCTTTTTTCCCCCCATGGTCAGTATTTGGTGTTACTTTGATATTCATCAATCCATAGTCATGTTTTTCACATTTGCTGTCATCTATGAATGCTGTTTTTTTGTTTTTTCTTCCTCACATTAATGAAGATTCTAAATAATGCTTATTACTCATCCTGGAAATTACTTCTTAATTCACTACCATTTATATTATCTTGCAGTTACATCTTTTAGTTTCAGTTTTTGTCTATGCATTATATTCATTATATCATGGCACCAACCCCTGAATGGAAATAGAACTTAGAATAAACATTTTATGAAATTTTCTCAAATGTATCTGCTGTAGGCCCCCCTTTTTTGTAAATTGTTCTAAAAGTCAAACTTTTAATGCATGGCTTAAAATAAATAAAGCAGTCTCCACACTACTATTCTTTTTTTTTTTTTTTTTTTTTTTTTTTTTGGCAGCACCAGGGATCAAACTGACAACCTCACGCTTGCCAGGCAGGCGCTTAGGCCACTGAGCTAAATCCCTGAACCTTGTCTTTTTGAGACAGGGTCTCACTATTCCATTCAGGCTGGCCTTGAACTCACTTTGTAGCCCAGGCTGGTCTCAAGCTAGCAACAATCCTCCTGTCTCAGCCTCCTGAGATTACAGGCGTGGATCACCATGCCCAGCTCATACTATTATCCTTTACAAGCTCATTTAACTCTAGATGTTTATGGATCTTTTTCTTTTAATATTTGTTTACTAGGAATGTTAGACTGGTAATACCAGGAGCATACTTTATTTTTTTCTGTAATTTTCTGGTACCTCCTCAGTTCTCATGATTTTTCTGACATAATTGCAAGTGGTTTTGGTAAGTTTTTTTTTATTTGTTTGTTTTTAAAGCCAGTTCCCTTAATAACAAAATGCATTTCTCTTACTAAAAACATGATAGAAGTTATGAATATATATAAAAGCCTGGAGTAGTCAAAAAATTGTTTTTTTCTCTTTGAAATAAAATGGATTTGAAAAAAATGCATTGTTATGTTAACTGACTCTTAGACCTGCTGACTTACATTTATTCCAGTTTTTAATCTCTCATTATACATTTCCAGACATTTTATGTCTTTTTTTTTATTGTAACACAATCCTACTACTTAATTGCTTGCCTTCCTATCTCTCCAATTTCAAAGGTTATCATTACTTTTTGGGGGGCAGGGGGCAGAGAAATCTCTCTACATAGTTCAGGCTGGCCTTGAACTCACCGTGTAGCCCAGACTGGCATCAAACTTGCAGTGATCATCCCATGTCAGCCATTCCAGCGAGTGCTGGAATTATATCATTACATTTAAACCTTCTCTTCAGTAACCATTTTTGGTTCATTTCTACCTAGATATATTGATAATAGTCCTTTATTTTCTTTCATTTGGTAGCATTAATTCATTTTGCTTTTTAAATTTGTTTTTACCTTTTATTTTTTAGATAGCAAAGACACAGGACTTATAAATTCAGCAATTTCTAGTACCTTTGCTTTTTAGAGAATTCCTAACATAAAGTGGCATTGAAGATGTTCATTTTTTATCTTTGTTCTCTGTCAAATGGGTTTATTTTCTGTCCCTCAGTTATAGAATAACATTGTGTCAAGGTCTTCTCATGACCGGTACTTTCCAGTTTTCTTTACACTGGGGATAATTTTCCTGGGTCAACATGTTTCTTAGTGGCTTCAGAGGGGACCCATGGTTCCTTGTCTCCAAAATGTCACATTCTCAGTTCTTCCTTAGAGATACTGGGTAGATCTTAAAGCATTTCTACTCTGGATAGTTTTCTGAATCCTAAGTTGTACTCGTGATAATTTAATATTGTTTGATGCATTTTGCATGGCAACGTATTTACCTAGACAGTAGTTTGGCAGCTTAAAATTTACGTGGGCACCTTCCAGTTTAAATCGCTGTGTTCCATGGCCACTGGCGGCCTCTTTAAGTTTAGAGGAGCCTTGTTCCCTTTCTCCGTTGGAGTGTGTGACTTATTATTATATCTGCTGCTCAGAGAATGCAGTCGATGTGCCCCAAGTCAAAACCATAGAAAAGCTTGCATTTGGACTGTTCGGCCCTTGTTTTTCATAGTTGTGGTGACCTTTCAAGTTACTGTATTCTGCTTTCTGTTCTTCCTTTGCTTTGCCTTTAGCCTCCCAGCTCCTTGACACATAAGTATGTCTTCCTTCTCTTTCCTCTCCCATTCTCTCATTTTTCTGCCTTTTTTTCTCATCCTTGCCTACAATTCAGGGTGCATCCTTTCCTTTCTCAAACCTCTCAGGTCTCTCAACTGGAGCACAGGCCAGAGTTCCCAGTGCCACTGTCCACCCCCAACAGCCCACACCGGTGTTGCTACAGCTAGACTTGTGGGCCCTGAATAACAAAGGAGTAGTTGTGAATGATGACAGGAGCATGGGAGGTAACTCTTTGAAAATGGTTGGCAGAGAAGTTTAAGATGAAGTTTAAGAAGTTTGAGTGCTGATTCATTATTATCACCTGACACAGTGATGCACAGCTGTAATCCCAGTACTGCGCGAAGCTGAGGATCACAAGTTCGAGCCCAGCCTGGGCAATGTCGAGAGACCTTACCTGAAAATTAAAAAATTTTAAAAAGTGATAGGAACATAACTCATTGTACATGCAATGGGTTCAGTACCTAGTGCTGACAAAACAAAGCAACAACAACAAAAACAAAAAAATCAAACCTGCATTAGGTTAGTACTTTGGAGGACAGTCACGGTATCATGTCGCCAGGTGTGGTGGTGCACATCTGTAATCCCATCACTCACGAGGCCAAGGCAGGAGAATTGCCATAGTTTGAGGCCAGCCTTGGTTACATAGTGAGTTCAAGGCCAGCCTGAGCTATGGAGCAAGACCCTGCCTCAAAAAACCAAAATAAACAACCCCCCCTCCCAAAATCATATGTCAATTTTTAGAAGCCAGAAATATTAAAAATCATTTTTAAAAAGTTCAAAACTAGAAGTACTCACTAGGGATCTAGGGATCATTTAATAGTGATTTGACCTGTGTTCTTATAAATACAATCATACATTCCCTTAAAACTATTTTAATAGGTAATGACTCTGTTGTGAAAAAAAAATTTTTTTTGTCTTTTTATAAGACAGGGTCTCACTATGCAGTTCAGGCTGGCCTTGAGCTCACTTTGTAGCCCAGGCTGGTCTCGAACTCACAATGATCCTCCTGCCTCAAGTCATGAAATACTTTTATTGGCCTTTTAACACAGATTTTAGTTTATCAGCACTTTTAAACAGCATTCTTTCTATTCTAAAATGTGTAATGGGGACCGTGGATATAGCTCAGTGGCTCAGCGCTTGCCTAGCAAGTGTGGGGTCCTGAGTTTGATTCCTGGTATCCCCACCACCACAAAATAAATAAATAAATAAAATGTGTAATGAAAAATCTTTATGGTATCATTAAATCAATGCTTATCCTGTCTTTCTTCTTACATAATTTGGTGTGATTTTAAAGTACCCTTAAATAGCACCAGGTAAGAAGGTTGCTTGACTGGAGACAATTCATTGCCGGTGGTTTTATGTGGCTTCGTGATCAGGCCATGCTGTCTCATGTGAACTAGATAAGCATTTTTTTGACAAACAGTAAGTAATGTGTGATTGTGAGAAAAAACTTTGAACTATCCGTTTATTTTGGCTTTTCGAAACTAAACTCTAAATAATCATATTTTAAAGGGTTTTTAAAAATAATTGTATTACTATTGGTTTTCTTCCTAAATCTTCAAACTTGCCTCATATTTACCCTTTCACTCCAACACTTTCTCTTTAATGTATTCGCAGAGATTGAAGGGAATTAAAATGTTTCCAAAAATCTTTCTACAAGTTATAATTCTAAACATGATTGATCTGTATGTCAGCACACTCATTCATTTATTTGTTCAACAAATATTTATTGATCTTCCTCATGCCAAGTACTGCTCTAGCTGTTGAAGATACTACAGTAAAAAGCTAAATGATAAAAGTTTCTGCTTTCTCATGTTGCTTATTTCTGTTATTTCCTGAGTTTTTTAATGCAGTTATCTCATCATGGAGTTGGCTATCAAAACATTTAACTCCTATGCTAGCTTTGAAAGGTAGTCTGTATTGGTTTTCCTTGTGTCCAAAGGTGAAATCATTTGTGATTTGTGTACACAGGTATATTAGTCTGCATAGGCTGTCATAACACTACAGCATTGACTAGGTGGCTTTAAAAACAGAAATTTTATTTCCCACAGTCCTGGAGGCTGGAAGAGTCCAAGATGGAGGTGCCAGCCAGTTAGACTTCATTGTGAGACCTTATCTTGCCTGGCAGGTGGCTTCCATCTCATTGCGTGCTCATGTCCCGGGGCTGAGCATGTGGGATGAGCGTGCTCTCCGGAGCTAATCCCGTTAGACTAAGGCCCCACCCTCATGACTGCATGGAATCTTAATGTCCTCCCAGAGGCCCCATTTCCAAATGTCATCACATGGGGAATGAGAGCTTTAAAATACAAATTTAGGAGAGACACCATGTCCACAGTTGGTCTAAGCATAGAGACAAAGGCAGTAGTAGCTCCTAACAGTGGAGCAGCTGCTTCTCTCTGGTTGAAGTTTCTTCTAGGAAGCTAGAGAAACAGTTTGCACTCATAGTTCTTGGATTAATTCTCTTTTTTTCTTTTAAATTTAAGTTTTTATTAGTGCATGTTTGCAGTGCTTTTTTGTTTTTTTGAGACAGGGTCTCACTATGTAGTTCAGGCTGCGTTTAAACTCACTGTGTATTCCAGACTGGCCTTGAATTCGGCAGCAGTCCTCCTGCCTCAGTGTCCCAAGTGCTGGAACTATAGGTGCTGTTATGGTTGATACATTGTGTCAACTTGAGCAGTTTAGAAGTTTAACTGAGAGACTCAGCAGGGAGCCAGGGTTCCTCCTCTGTAAATATCCTCATCCTGTGCAAAGCAGGGCAAGGAGATTTTGTGAGTGCTACACCCACCCTGGGCGTGGGGGGGTGGCCTATGTACAATATAAAGAAAGAGAAGAGCCTTGCGCTTGCCCCTTTTGCTCGGGCTGTTGCCTTGAATTGTTGCCCCAGTGCCATACCTCACCCTGCCTTGGAGCCAGCTGATCATGGACTGAAATCTCCGGAAATTGTAAGCTAAACAAACCTTTCCTTGCTTCTTCACTTTGGGTGTCAGGTGCTTTGTCCCAGCAACGAGGCACGCACCACCAAACCCAGCCTGCAGTGCGTAATGATTACATTCATCATGAGGGAATGGTACGTTTACAGGACGCATCTTAATTCATACCCTTCTCCTCTTCTCCCTCCTTCCTTCCTCCCTCACTTTTTTCTGCTTGGTAGGTAGGTCCTGGTTTCATCAGTCACGTCACGTGTTTCAGTAGTCCATGTGCTTCTTATCGTCTGATGACTTCCTTCACTGCCTTGCTATTCTCTTCATAACACCAAAATCACTTAAAAGTTTTGTACTCAGATGGTGCCCTGGTATCATTTGGTGGCTGCATTAGTCCAGCTCATCTGTGGGGACCGTGATGATCATGGCCCTGTGATCACCCTATTGGGACACTGAGGGCAGCCAGCCTTAATTTAGGTCTCTTAATGTCAAGCAACTGCAGTGCTTCCTATGGTGTGGCCCTTGTCACAGCTCTCTGCTGTGTGACAATAGATGCCTCTAAGATAGTATTCTCCCCTCAAGTTCTAAAACAACCCACAGCCCAGCTTTTTTCATCTTTGGCATAAAAATTTTTACTTGGTTTTGTGTCTTAGGTCTCAATTCTCCATCCTCTCTTTCCCCAGTTGCAGTGTAATAAATGCACATTTACTTTTCTGTGAAGCTATTTTCAGACTTTTTCTCCATATCCTTGAAATACTGGATGTTCTTTCAAACCAAGGTTAGGAGTAAATACTAACTTAGGAAAACGTGTGGACGTCATTTTTTTTCCTGTGTTTTTCTCTCTCACTCGTAGTGTTTTTCCCTGTGCTGTTTTCTCTTCTTGCCTTTGAATTTACTAGTTTTTGTGTGCTTCCCAGGGTTTTGGACTAAGAGATTAATTATAGAAATTGGACTGAAGGCTTGAGCTTGCACTTGTTAGGAAAGATAATAATTTTGAGGGAAGGGACAGAGGAAAAAAAGGAAAGATGGTGAAAAGTTCTTGTGGTTTTAATTTGCTTTTCTTTGCTTCTGCTCAGCGGTCCCGCCCGCTCTCGGCCAGTGATGCAGAGATGAAGAACCTAGTGGGCTCTGCCCGGGAGAAGATGTCGGGGAAGTTAGGCGGCTCCGTGCTCGGTCTGTCAATGGAGGAGGTAACGGTTACCCAGCTTCAGGCCTGGTGGGCTAACACAGGGTTCAGGAAAGGTAGTGACTGATGGGCAATATTCATGACAGACTCGTACCTTACACTGTAAAGAGAAAGATTCAAGAGGGGAGAAGTTTCTCCTCAGAAAACCTCTTAAATAGAGTGAATTCTTCCCCTTCATGCTTTAGTCATTTCCTTGTCCTATAGCCATATGGATTTCAGTTTTCAAAAGAGGTACTCATTGTCTCTTCCTCCATGTAGATCAAAGTTTTACGGAGAGTGAAGGAAGAGAATGATCGAAGAGGTGGATTTATTCGCATATTTCCTACATCAGAGACATGGGAAATTTATGGGTGAGGTGACTGCCTTTTTTTTTTTTTCGATCTATACTTGAGGTTCATAGGCGTAGACTTCATCGTGAAATGCAGAATGTTGCTCCCATGAGGTGCCTTTCTGTTTTGTTTATATTACCCAACCCAAGAACTAGGCCGTCAGCATGTTACCCATACCCTCCTTTTTTAAAAACAAGTTTAACCTGGCTCATCGTTGCCACTTCTAACCCCCTTTAGAAGCCTCCCTCCTTCACAGTTCATCCCCCCAACCGAGGGTTGGAATAGTCCCATGTTATGTGCTTATCATTTCCTTGATTTGAAAAGATTTTATCATTTATATCTATACCTAAGCAATACATTGTTCATTATTAATCATCACTGTGATCTCCTTACATGCACTGAAATGTATCCATTTGAAGTTACATTTTTTTGTTTTTTGAGACAGGGTCTCATGTACTTCAGGCTGGCTCGGAACTCCTGCCTCAGCCTCCCAAATGCTCCACTTATACATGTACAGTGTATACTCCAGCTTAGGTGTACATTTTGATGATGATTTTGACAGATAGAAGCACCAGTGTAACTACTCTCTCTACCACAATCAAATTATAGTGTATTCTGCCTTCATAAATCCCTTCGTGCGCCTTTATGGGCAGCACCTAATGTGGCCCCAGGCCTCGCTGAACTGTTCTCTGTTGCTGTAGTTTTTCTGGAATTTCATGTAAACAGAGTCCTATAGTGCATACTCTTTCGTATATAGGGTTTATTGTTCGTTTGTTTTTAAGTCTTGGTGGTTCTGGGATCAAACACAGTGCCTGGAGCACACTAGGCAAACTCTATACTACTGAACTTGTGTTTAGATTATTTTGTCTGTTCTGTTTGGCATAGTTTGTTTGTTTTTTAAAGAAAAGGACTTTGTTTAAGTCTGGCTGACATAATACTTTTGAGATTTATTTGTGATGTTGCATGAAACAATTATTCTTTCCTTAATTTGTTTATCCGCTTACCTATGTGGATCACTTGGGTTGTGTCTAGTGTTCAGCTGTTGTGAAGAAAGCCGCTGTGAACACATTCATTTACAGTTTCCTGTGTGTACTTTATGACTTCATTTTTCTTGTGTGAATAGCTAGGAGTAGAATAGAGGGGCATCTGATAAGTGTTGGTGTTGTTCTACCTTTTTACCAGTGTAAGAGACCTTCAGATAGTTCCCATCCTTGCCATCACTTAGTATTGCTATGCTTTTTAAACCTTAGACAGTTTAGTGCATCTCTGCAGTTTTAACTTGCTTTTCTCTGAGGAATAATACTGAGCATCTATCCACATACTGTTGACATTTTACCATTTTATTATTGTGGTTAAAGGACTTTGATGTTTTTGATACAAATCCTTTCTCAGATGCGGAATGTTTCTCCAAGTCCATGGCTACCTTTTTCATTTTTATAGCAGTAGCTTTTATTAAGGTTTAGGAATTTTGTATTAAGCAGTCTTTGCCATCTTCAACTTTGTAATGTTTTTACTCTATTTCTTCTGAAGGTTTTGTAATTTTAGCTTTTATAGCAGGGTTACAATTGTTTTGAACTAAATGTTTAGTGTGTAAATTTCCAAAGTTCCTCTTCAGTGACATCCCAATTTTGATCATTGTGTATTTGCTATTATTCCATGTAAAATACTAATTTCCCTGTTGATTTTCTTTTTGGCCCATGAGTTATTTAGAAGGATAAGTTTTCAAATATTTGGAGTTTCCTCAGAAATCTTGTTGTTACTGATTTCCAGTTTATTTCTGTTAAGGTCAGAGAACCTACTTGGTATAAATTGTGTATTTTTAAATATATTGAGATTTGTTATATGGCGCAGAATACAGTACCCCTTGGTAAATATAACGTGCATGTTGAAAAAAGCGTGTGTTCTCTTGTTGGATGGAGTGTTCCACAGATGTCCATGGTCACAGAGATCTACAGAATGGTGTTTAGATCCTGTCTTTACTAATTGTATTGTTTAGAGACTAATATTGAAATCTTCTATTATAATTGATGAGCTTTCCAATCTCTTTTTGGTTTTATCCGTTTTGCTTTTTTATGTATTTTGAAACTCTTTGTTAGGTATACATGCATTAGACTTGTTAGACTCTCTTGATAAATTAATTTCCTTATGGTTAAGAAGTGTTTATCCATGATGATATTCTTTGTTTGGAGGTCTGCTTAACTGTTGTTAAACATACACTACTTCAGGCTTTTTAAGACAAACATCAGCATGGTACAATTTTTTCATTATTGGACCTTTAAAAATTTTTAATGATAGATAAAATTTTATGTGTTTGTCATGTACAACACGATGTTTTAAAATATATGTACATCGTGAAATGGTTAAACTTTGCTTAAATTTAGCTAATTAACAAATATACTATCTCACATAGTTAATCATTTTTGTGGTGAAAACAAAATTTTTTGCATTTTTTCAAGACTACAACATATTGCCATTAACTATCTTAACTGTGCTGTAGAATAGATTTCTCTAACTTGTTCCTCCTACCAACCTGCGATTAGCGGTATATGTCCTTTGAACGGCAGCTCCCCTTCCTCCTCGGTTCACCCCACTTCTGTGATGCCAAGTTTTTCTTCCACATGTGAGTAAAGTCATGTAGTATCTATCTTTCTGTGCCTGGCTTATTTCACGTGACATACAGTTCTCCACGTTCGTTCTTGTCGTGGCGGATGGCAAGATTTTGTTCCTTTCTGTGGTGGAACAGTTCTATTGCGTATCCGTACAGCGCTGGATAGGGTCCAAGGTGGTTCCTGAAGCAGAGATAAGAAATCTAAACCACCCTACCTGTAAAATAAGTTTGTAGGTTCACTGACTTCCATCACAGGAAAAGAATTTTCAGGACACATTAGTCAGAGGCCTAAAGGGATTTATTGGGCAGAAAGTTAAAAGTATACGCTCACAGAAATAGAGTGCAGGCCTACAGGAGAGAAAAGCACATTATATCCTGGACCTGGGAGCATTTATGCTTCTCTCGAGGGGGTGGAAACCCCAAGAAAAGATGGCCCACCCCTCAGAAGGGTACTGCCCATTTGGTAGGTATGAGCCCAGTCCTTTTTTTCTTTTTCTTTAAGATGTATAATAGATCTCTTAAGCTTATTCTTCAGGCATTCTTTGAATTTTCTCAACTCGTTCCTTTGTTCCTTTATCTTCCTATCAAGTTCCCGCTCTTTTCTTCTTCAACTAAGCCGATTTATGGATGTAAGAGCCATAGATGGTCAGATGGGTCGGGAAGGAAAGGAGCCTAAATTTCTTTTTTTGTGTGTGTGGCACCTGAGATTGAACTCATGACTTCGTACTTGCCAGGCAGGCGCTTAGGCCACTGAGCTTGTTCCCCAGCCCTTGTGTTTTTGAGACAGGGTCTCACTATGCCTTTCAGGCTGGCCTTGAGCTCACTTTGTAGCCCAGGCTGGTCTCGAACTCACAACAATCCTCCTGTCTCAACCTCCCAAGTGCTGGGATTACAGGCATGAGCCACCATGCCTGGCTAAGGAGCCTAAATTTAATCAAAGGAATGCCCCATACATGCAGCCTTGGGTAGCTTCCACTGTGTCCCAGAAGTTGCAGTCTTCTTAAAAGTACAATTTTTAGTTAGGACTTCCCTTGTTTCCTTTCTACCTTTTTAAATGCAATCCTACCTCAGTACCACATGATCCATTCATTTGTCAGTGGACACTTAGGTCGATCTGGGATGCTGACTGCTCTGAATAGTGTTGCAGTAAACATGAGAGTGCAGATGGTTCTTCTGCATGCTGATTTCATTTCCTTTGGATGTGTACCCAGTATGGGATTATGGAATCATACGGTAGTTCTGTTTTTAATTCTTTTTTTGAGGGACTTCCACACTGTTTTCCATAACTGCTTTACTAATTTACATTCCCATCAACAGTGTATAAAGATTTTCTTTTCTCCATATCCTTGCCAGTACTTGTTATCTGTTGTCTTTTTGTTTTTGATGCTGAGGATCAAACCCAAGGCCTCATGCGTGCTATACACTTGCCTTATCATGGAGCTATACTCCCGGCTCATCTTTCATCTTTTTGGTAATTGCTCTTCTAACAGGAATGAGATGATATCTCAGTGTGGTTTTAATTCACATTTCCCTGGTAATTAGTGATGTTTAGAATTTTTTCTTTATCTATTGGACATTTGTGTGTCTTCTTTTGAGAAATATCTAAGTAGGTCTTTTGCTTGTTTTCAAGTAGGGTGCTTTTCTTACTGTTGAATTATTTATAACAAAGTTTTTGAGATCCTTATGTATTTTAAATATTATCATCTTGTCAGTTTGAAGATATTCTCCCCGATTCCGTAGGTCATCTCTGTTGTTTCCCTTGCTGTGCAGAAGCTTTTTAGTTTGTTGTAATTCCATTTGTCTATTGTTCCTGCAATTTTGAAGTTATGCACAAAAGAAATTATTGCCTAGAACAAGGTCATGAATATTTTCCCCCTATGTTTTCCTCTAATAATGTCACAGTTTGAGGGCCTACAATTAAGTCTTCTTTTTTAACTTCATGAAAATTTTTAAAAATTGTACATGTAAATCTTTAATCCATTTCGAGTTGAGTTTTGTTCGTTCTGTTATTTTAGTTTTTGAGACAAGGTCTGACTCACGATCGCCCTGCCTCAGTCTTCCAAGTGCTAGGATTACAGGTACATATGTGCCTGGCCCTTGAGTTGAGTGTTTTTTTTATAGGTGAGAGATGAGGGTTTAATTTCATTCTTCTGCACATTGGTATCAGTTCATATAGCACCAGTTATTGAAGTGATCATCCATTCCTCATTGTGTGTTTTGGGCCCCTTAGTTGAAACTTAGTTGGCCACAAACGTGTGGATTTATTTCTGAGTTATTTTGTTCCACCTGTCTCTGTGTTTTGTTTTAGTGTGTCAGTATCGTGCTCTTTTGGTTGCTGTAATTTTGTGGTGTATTTTAAAGTCAAATAGTGTAATGCCTCAGTTCATACCATTTGCTCAAGATGGCTTTGGCAATTAAGGGTCTTTTGTAGATCCATATCGATTTTATAGTGTGTTCTCTATTTCTTAAAAAATGTCATTGATATTTTCATATAGATTTTATTGAACATGTAGATTGCCTTCAGTAGTCTGAACATTTTAATAATGTTCTAATCATTATTTTTCCATTTATTTGTGTTTTCTATTTTTTTTTTCATCAGAGTTACATAATTTTCAATGTAGAGATCTTTTACCTTCCTTGTTAAATATATTCCTGGCGGGGGTTGGTATTTATTGTAAATGGGATTGTTTTCTTGATTTCTTTTTCAGATAATTCTCTATAGCTTATCAAAATACTACTGATTTTTGTATGCTGATTTGATATCCAGCAACTTTACTAAATTTGTTATTAAATCTAACAGTTTTTAGTATAGTCTTCAGGGATTTCTATGTTGTAGATGACAGCATTTGCAAACAAGGATAGTTTAACCTCTTCGGTTACAATTTTGATGCCTTTTATTTCATCTCACCTAATTACTCTGACTAGGTACAACTTCCTATAGTTTGTTAGAAGTGGTAAAAGTGGACATCCTTGTGTTGAAGAAAAAGCTTTCAGCATCCAATGTGACTTTAGATGTGTTTGGTTTTTTTTGTTGTTGTTTTCTGTTTTTTGATTTTTTTTTTTTTCGGTACCAGGGATTGAACTCACGACCTCCAGATATTTGTTTGTATTTATTTATTTATTTATTTATAGATGTTTAGGTTTTCTGTTTCTTCATAATTCAGTCTTTGTAAGTTATATGTGTCTAAGAATTTACTTCTTTCTTCTAGATTATCCAGTTTGTTGTCATGTGTTGTTCCTAGTTGTCTCTTACAATCTTTTGCATTTCTGTGTTATTAGTTGTAATGTCTCTTTTTTCATCTCTAATTTTGTATCTTAGAGTCTTCTCTCTTTTTCTTCATTTCTCTAGCTAAACGTTTGTTGACTGTTTTTTAAAAAAAAAACTCTTCATTTCCTTGATCTCATGTGTTGATATTTAAATATCTATTTCATTTATTTCTGCTCTAGTCTTTATTTTTGTCTTCTACCAGTTCTGAGTCAAGTTTGTTCTTGTTTTTCTAGTTCCTAGAAGAGTAACGTAAAGTTTTTTTGAAAGCATCTTTTTCTGTTGTAGGTATTTGCATAGTATGTCTTTTCCTCTTGTTTTACCTTTTCCTATCCTTAACATAGTTGTGGTAGGTTTCTCATGGTATATGGTTTAGATTTTTAATGGGAGCATTTAGAGCATTTACATTTAATGTAATTCTTCTTATAGCAAAATTTCTATGCCATATTACTATTTGTTTTCTATTTGTTGTATTTTTGGCCCTTTTTAAAATTTTTCCTACTGTCTTTAGAGTAACTTCTCTTGTGTTTTGTTGTTTTTACTTTTTTTTAGAGATACTGCTCTAGGGTGATGGTATACATTTTTTATTTATCATAATGTCATTTTCTTTTTCTTTCTTTGAGACAGGGTCTTGCTATATAGTTCAGGCTGGCCTTGAACTCACTATGTAACCCAGGTTGGCCTCAAACTCACGGCGATCCTCCTGCCTCAGCTTCCCAAGGTCTGGGATAACAGGTCTGTGCCACCACATCTAACAAGACTCTTATTTTCATGTTTGAGTTGGGTTTTTTGTTTTGTTTTGTTTTGTTTTTTTGACTAGTTCTGACTTCTAGGTTGGCACTTCTTTCCAGGTTCTTTAAACATATTTTTCTATCATCTTCCAGTTCACACCTTTCTTAGAAGAATCTGTAGCAAGTCTTAATCCTCGTTCTTTTGTGCATAATGTCTTTTTTCCTGCTCCGATCATCTCTTCGGGACTGATTTTCAATAGTTCGATCATGATGCACCGTGTTAGTTTTATATTTCTTCTGTTTGGTATTCATTAAGCTTCTTAGACTGTGGATTTGTGTACAGTTTTCATCAAATTTGGAAAATTTTGTGCCATTATTTCGTCAGACTTTTTTTCCTAGTTCTTTACTTTCTTCTTTTGGGACTCTGGTTGCACATTGAGTTAGATTCTATTTTACTACAAGTCAAGCTGTTTTCATGTTTCTTGACTTTTCCCCCCCTCTCATTCATTTTGAATGATTTTCTGTTTTTGTGTGTCTTAAAACCATTCATTATTTTGTCTGCAATGCCTAATCCTCTTTTAATCATAGCGAAATTTTCATTTAAGATATTTTAGTCCTCATTGGTAGAGTTCTCAGCTGTTTATTTTTGTCTTCCTTTGTTCCTTTTTTGATTATTGTCTTTTTTTTAGATTTTGTGCATGTGTTGTATTTATAGTAGCTTTTGTTCATGGGTCACATTTTTCCTTTTTTCTCATATGCACAGTAATTTTTTGATTAACTACTAGACATTGTAAATGTTACATATTGAGGATTTGGGTTTTATTGCCTTTTTAAAACCCTGCTGATTTTTGAAGCATTGTTATGGTTTAAAGTTATTTGTAGGTCTGTCTAGGGTAGTTCTACCACTAGAGATTCTTGTGGGATGTCTATTAAGTGACCTCATGTCCAAGAAGATTTCTGTATTCTGGCTGGTAAGTCTCAGTTTGCTGCCCCATGTGAACTCCAGAAATTATTTTGCCTGCACTTTGCTCTTAATTGTTGTTTGTTCTGACAATTGCTCTTTGCTCAGCCTGAGCAGATTGGTATTTGCCCAAAGACTCCAGGGGCTCCTTGTGATGGTTTTTTAAAATTACCTCTTACATAGTTTCCCTCTCACTTATGCATTACTCTGGAAATTCTGTTTCTTAGAACTTTGATTTTTGTCTTTGTCTTTGTCTTTGTTTTTGTTTTGTTTTTTGAGACAAGGTCTTGCTGTGTAGTCCAGGCTGGCCTTGAACTCACTATGTAGCCCAGGCTAACCTTGAACTCCTGGTGTTCCTCTTGCCTCACCCTCCCAAGTGCTCGGATTAGAGACGTGCACCACCATGCCCGGAAGAACTTTGACTTCTGTCATCTCATCTCACACACTATTGTGCTCTACTTGAATTCCCCCTTTCCTGCATAGTCTGGAAATTGCAGGAAGGCCAAACAGTAGTCGGAGCATACTTCAGTTATTTCCTTCATCAGGGATCACAGTCCATGCTGCCAATTGTTTAATGTCTAAAAACAATTTTTGCAAGTCTTGCACACTTTCCTCGCTATTTATGCCAAGAGGGTAGGTCCTGTAACAGTTATCCTCTCGTGGAGAAGCAGAATTCTCTTGTTTAGTTTTAATTGCTTCTGAACTTTTTTTGAACAAATGGCATGCTCTGTATACTCTTGCTTTTTTCATTGAGCATTTCATTACTGAGATTCATGTCGTTGTGTGCACCTACAACTCATTCCTTCTCTGTGCTTTACTGTACTTTCCTATATGCTTATACTGCTGTTAATTTTCCCATTCTCCTGTTGATGGGTATCTGACTTCTTTCTGGTCTTTGCTCTTAGCACAACTATGCTATAAATATTTTGCTAAGTGTCTCCTGGGTGTATGTCTTGGGGTGAATTACGTCATGCAGCTTTCCTAGAAGACAAAGTTCACTCTGGGAGGCAGTATGTGAGAGCCCCCTCAGACGTGGAGTGAAGACATGCAGTTCAGACAAGGAGTCTTAAGAGCCAGGGATTTAGCTCAGTGGCTGAAGCACCTGCCTGCATGCGCAAGGTTGTGAGTTTGATCCCTGGTGCGCCGCCCCCCCAAAAGTCAGACAAGGAGTCCCCTCTGCACACATGGAGTGTCCTATTGTAGAAGGCTGTGTTCAGCAGATGGGCTTGAGCTGCTGTTTGGTGTAGGGAGAAGGTATCTGTCAGAGGCAACGGATCTGTGGAAGGTGTAGTGTGAGGGGACTCTAAGGAGACTTCTTGGCAGGACCAGTGTTGGACAGCTGTGTGGAAAAAGTGTGCATGAACTATTGGTACAGATGATCCAACTTCTGAAAGTTTGTGCTTCCTGCAATGGACACCAGGGAGCCACTGAAAGCTCTCAAGTTGTGGAATAACATGACTGCAACAGCCACCCAGCTACGTTTTCATGCTCTTTCTGCATCTATGCCAAGGTTTTCATGGGCTCTTCTGTATATACAATTTCTTTGGTGGGTTTCTTTTTATGTTTCAGTTTCATTTTCTTTGTTTGCTGTATCACCTTCTCCTAACCCAAGAAATACTGTCCCTTTTTTCTTCTTTTTATGTTCTAAATTAAATCCTTTTTCCTTATTCTTCTCATTTTATTCCCTTTCTGCTTCTTTCACATTTTAAAATTTTGATTTGAGCAACTATCTCATTTGCCACTTTAGAAACAGTATATCTGTAAAAAAAATAAATAAAAAGAAAGAAATAGTATGTTTCTTTAGGAATGCTGTATAAATTACCTGTTATTGTTGTGCTTTGTCCATAGTTTTATTTCTGCCTTTTCCTCCTGAACTAAGCTTAGGAGGTAACTGGTTTCTTTCTTTGTCCTTCAGGTCCTACCTTGAGCACAAGACCTCCATGAATTATATGCTGGCAACACGCCTCTTCCAGGACAGGTGGGAATTTGCTGAATTTGTAAATTTAGGGATCAATCATAAGATTAGGAGAAAGTTTACCAAAGAAGGAAAGAAACCATAAAAGTCTTCATGTAAAAATCTGTGATAGAAAAGACCTTGCCAAATGTAATACCTTATCTTACCGTATAATACCTTCACAATACAATACCTTATTTTCCAGAATTTATCACAACTTAGTCAATTTCTAATATTTTCTTTTCTTTTTTCCAGTACTGAGGATTGACCTCATGTATCATTTTCAAAAACCAAAAATTAAATCATAAAGCTCTTTGAGCCATCTTAACACAGGCTCTGAACTTTATTCTTCTACCAAGCAAATTCAGACTCAGGGCCTTTTTACCTTAGACACAATTTTGTCAGACATGATTATCTGTTTTTCTAAATAGAATAGATTAGAATTATCAGATCAGAAAAAGAGAAGGGAAGGTAATTCACAAAATAAATACATGATTTGTGACAAATGACAACGAATGATATCAGTACCAGGGAATCCTGGGGAAAGAGGGACAGCAGACATTGCTTGCGGGGGGACTTTGGTTTTTACTTCTTCAGTAGTAAGGATTGACCCCATGGCATTGCATGTGCTAGGCAAGTGCTGTACCACTGAGCTATATCCCAGTTCTTGGAGATTTCTTAAACTTTGTCTTTTGTACCTCTAAGTCGGTCTTACTATTATGAGAGCTCAATTATTTTTTTTTAATCTCAGAGAGTATTATTTTAATATTCAAGAATTATTTTTACTCTCTGATTAGCTTTTATATTTTATGATGTCTTTTCAAATTTCTTTGTCTTAGATTGTTTAAACTTCCTTTCAGCCATTTGCACTATATTATTCCTTTGTATTCATCCTGCTTGTTCATCTTGTCTTTTCTAGTTTTTACTACCACAAGTCTACAAATATTTGGTGATCTTTATTGTCCAGTCATATTTAAAAATAATGGATTTTTTGCTTAAAATAGGTGGCTGGCATGAGCTGACCAGAATACGTAGGTCTGTTTCTGAGCTGACAAGCACTTTGCTTGAGACTGGATCTTTCCACACTGGAGCTTCCTATGAGGGAAAGGGAGGGCATAGTAAGTAAGCTGGGGACCACCATGGTAGCACAATTAGGAGGTATTCCTTTAGGAGCAGGGCAACAATAAAAAGTTTGAGATATAATTATATATATATATATATAGTTGAATAGTAAGGCCTAATAACTATCACAATTTCAAGAATGAGTACTGGTATTATTTTGAAATACTTGTGACAATTTTAAGTAAAATGAAAAAAAAAAGAGATGTTTCTATGAATAATGAAACGGCACTAATCCACTACTGTGGATGGTTTCCTACATGTGTATTGGTGGAAATACTAAATCCCGCCAGGCATGGTGGCTCACTCCTGTAATCGCAGCACTCAGGAGGCTGAGACAGGTGAATCGTTGTGAGTTCAAGACTAGCCTGGGCTACAAAGTGAGCTCAAGTGAGACCCTGTCTTAAAAAGACAAGGGCTGGGGATTTAGCTCAGCGGCCTAAGTGCCTGCCTGGCAAGTGTGGGGTTGTGAGTTCGATCCCCAGTGCTGCAAAAAAAAAAAAAAAAAAAATTAAATTCCAGTTAGAGGGTATAATTGTTTTTCCTTTAGGTTCGTTAACAACTCGGATTTATAAAGTATTATAAAAATTTTGATTAAGAAAACATAAATTCTCCCCATGTAGTAATGAAATACCCTCATGATCTACTCTTGCCTATCATTTTAGCCTAATATCTATTTTTCCATAATAACCCATAGCCACCTAGCCCGTAATGACTTGTTCTTTCATATCTAATTCTTGCAAACTCCCTCCCCTTCTCTTGGAATGGCCTTCAGTCCATCCCTAATTTCTTGTAGCTATGTTGTCTTCCTTTAGCCTAGACTAGGAGTGGGTATACCCAGCCCTTCTTTTATGCTTCAGTCTGATTTAGATTCCTAGATCATATTCTGCTTTCCTGTTCACTAACTTTATGGGTCGGCCCCCAAGAGTGAAACTTTGTTTTATTCATATTTGTCAGTATAAAGAACTTACCACGTGGTCAGCACACACACAAATATGCACTGAGGAAATGAAGTTGTATTTGGTCCAGCCT
>RJWT010004928.1:5833-32197 GCA_004365215.1 Cuniculus paca
TTCAATTACAGGCTGTTTTCTGAAGATCAGCACCTTAAAATCTCTAGATCTCTATACTGAATCCTTCCGAGTGACAAACTTGTGCCATTTCCTACTGAAATGCCCAACCACAGTATTTCAAAGCCTCTTCCAACCCAGATGTCCAAATGGTAATTCAAGGCAGTCAGTGTTAATGCTGGCGAGCACCCCGGCAAGGAGTTCAGTGCAGCTCCATGGCAGGGGGTGTGGCGTGGCCCAGATCCACATGGAAAAGACACCGGGAACAGCTGGTGTGCCACCAGAGGCAGCCTGGAACACACACGCCGGCTTCTGTCAGGTAGACCTTTTATAAGGGCCCAGTACTGGAGATCCAAGCTCAGTTCTGATCTTTATCACAATTCAAATTAAAAAAAAAAACAAAAGAAAGAAAAAGAAAAAAAAGGCACATTTGCCCCAGGGTGTTTTATTTCTGGACCTTCTTTGCTACCCCGCCCCATTGGGAGAGGTTAGAGACCAGATGAGTGGAAAAGGGTCCAGCAGCCTTCCACTCATGTCCAGTATACATGTGTTTTTCTCAAACATTCCCAGTTCCTTTAGTCCTGAGAAAACCCAGAAGGCTTCCCGAGCTGCAGCTGAGAGCCGGCGCGTGAACACCAGGCATTTTCTTTATTCATTCTGCATCCACTTAAGCACAGCGTCTGGCCGGCCCGGTTCCCTGACTGCGGCCCGCTGCGGTCTCCTGAAAGGGCTGCTGTTCTCCGTCCCTGTCCCCTCCCCTGCCATGCTCACTCTGCTGGCCTCTTACAACCCCACCAGACAAGCCCTCCCCACCTGCTTCTCACTGCAGCAGGCCACGCGTTGTTATCTGAGGCAGCACTGCTGTGTAGGAGGTACGCCGGGAGGCCTTTCTGTTCCCTGCGTCACCACAGTTGTGCTTTTTGCGTACAAAATTGTAGATAGTGAAGAACAGGATCTTTTAAAAATGCACAACTGGGTCCCGGTCCTGAGGAGAAGTATCTGTTTACCGTTACCGTCTTGGGGCTGAGATGAACTCTGCGGGCACAGATTACAAAAAGGCAGCACAGTGGTGAAAATGCAGGGAGAAACAGTGGGTTTTGCTGAAGGGTTCTGACACCCATGGTGCTCCTGCCTTCTATACGGACGGTAATGCAGTGCTCAAAATGCTTATTTATTGTTCTTGTAGCCTCTGAGTGGAAAACCATTCATTTGCAAGGCAGGTAACAACTTTAAATGTTTATCGTCAGCATCATGAAAGAGATGTTTTACAATTGCGTCTCTGGAGTTAATTGGGCGAGGCTATATTCATGACTTGTTTGGCATATACAAATAACACTTAACTGAAGTGTTATTTGGTGAGTCTACCTAATGAAGGCCTAGGTGTTTTCTTTTTCAATGCCAAAAATCACACAAATAATAGCCGGGATGAACGAATGAAGTTAAGCTTTTGAACAAAGAAGAAAAAGAGAAAGTTTTCCAGTTTTCCCGTTCTTATACACTAGCACTTACATTTGGATGTAGTAAAAGTTTGATGAGTGAGTCTCTAGGCTCTTGTCAGTGTGCCCTGCACACATGAGCATGCCCATCTGTAGAGAACACACACGGCAGAGACAGGAACTGGTACAACCCATTTCCAAATTCAGGATGCAAAAATGGTTATGGTAGGATGATCCCTGCCACCATTTCCTCCATGGGGCTCGGCTTGTCATCACAAAATACCTGAGAGGATCAACTTCAAAAAGGAGAGATTTCTTTTGACCATGGTATGTAAGGGTTCAGTCCATGGTTAGGTTGCCCTGTTGCTTTGAGCCTATGGCAACACAGGACATCATGGTGGAGCATGGGATGGAAGAGGCCATTTCATTTGTGGTAGCCAATGAGCAACAAGGAAAAGAGTAGGAGCCAGGATCCTAATACCCTAAGGAATCAACTCCTTCCAGTTAGGAGTCACCTCCAAGAGGGGAGAGGTTCCATCACCTCTCAATAGCACCCCAGGATGAGGACCAAGCCTATGGGAAACACTCAAGATCCAAACTTCAGCATCTCCTAATCAATCACTCATTCCTCTACATCCTTTTTAGAAAAACCACAGAAAACCAGATAGTGTTTCTCTTTAAGACAGCCTTCATTAAAAAAAGTCCAAGAAATTTAGTTCAAAGGAAACAAATGTAAGGATTTGTCCTGATTTCAATATCAAAGAGATGATTGTCTGCCTGGTTAGACTTATTTTACCTTTGTGGCTTCCTAATCTGCAGAGTTTGGTGGATGATGCTTGTGTACTATTGCTGGGTTATTGCTGCACACACACACACACACACGGATGCATGCACACATACACACTCACACTTACACCAGACTCTAGAGGATCCCTATGCTACATGCTAAAATTGTAACTCTTCTGAGTTCATTTTAGCAGGCATGGCTGCTCTTCTAGAAAGTACGTAAAACTGAAGAAAGAGTATCCCAGCCAAGGAGAAAGGCTTATGTTAGACCGTGAGCTGGGAGAGGAATAGACACATACAGACAGTGAGACACTGAAACAATACATCACTTTTTAACTGCAATTGACTCTGAACTACAGGATTGTAGGTTACCTTGTTTTTCTTTTATTTTCTATTTCTTTCTCGTTCTTTCTTTTCTACTGTGTGTGTATGTATTTGTGTTACTGGGGATTCAACCAAGGAACACGGTGCAATATTACTGACCCTTATCATTATTTTGTTTTGAGACAAGGTCTTACTAAGTTGCCCAGGGTAGTTTTAAATTTACAACCCTACTGCCTCAGCCTTCTGAGTAACTGGGATGAGAGGTACTCACCACCATCCACAGTTAATGATGCATTTCTTATATTGTTTTCATTTTCTACTTTTATTGTAGTGTTTTCAACTTTCTTATATTTCTGCAATGAAATCACACTACTTTATTATTTTTAAATGCTTAATTACCCAAGAAAGTTAAAAAGAAATTAGTGAAATTGGAAAAAATTAAATGTGAAGGAAAGATTATTTTTAAAAGCATGCATGGAACAGCAGTCAAATCAGATAACAGAAAGGACGGGGAGAAAATGAATTTAGAGATGCTACCTAAAACCCTGATGTATGAGTCCCAGTGGAGCGCATGGTACCTGAGTGCTGGTGGGGGCTGAGGAGAAGGTTCTAGAGGAATAAGAAGAGCACCACCTGGATTCCAAAAGGAAGGTTTGCTGCTCTGTGTCCCCTGTCTCTTAAGGGCCACTCTGTCAGATGCCTAAGAGTTATCACTATGCTACTAGGGTTTTGGGGTGCTAGGGGTCCTTCCAGAGATTCTTTCTAGGTTCTTTCTAGGTTCTGAACAAAGAATTGGACAGGAAATGTGGTAATGAGGTCTTGAATTTATTAATGGAAGGAAAAGTATGATCTGCAGAGTGAGTGTGGGCCACTGAAAGGGCTACAGTGGCCACAAGCTTACCAGTGGCCATCTTTTGCATTCCCCATTCTGATGTCAGATATGGGCCATCCTATCACAAACCTGCTTGATCTCAAGCCACAGGAACTGAAGATAGAATTCTCTGATTGGTCCCAGTTACAGGGCTTGGGCACATGTAACCTGGATCTCTGTGATTGATAGGCCACACCCACTTTCCTAGCAGTTTTGCCACATCCTAATCTCCTGCTTCAATCAGAGCCCCACTCCATCCTGTCTCAGCATTTGGGACATGATATTCTCTTTTTTTTGAGGCACTGGGGATTGAACTCACAACTTAGCGCTTGTCAGGCAGGTGCTTAGGCCACTGAGCTAGATCCCCAGCCCTGGTGTTTTTGAGACAGGGTCTCACTATGCCGTTCAGGCTGGCCTTGAGCTCACTTTGTAGCCCAGGATGGTCTCGAACTCACAATGATCCGCCTGTCTCAGCCTCCTCAGTGCTGGGATTACAGGCGTGAGCCACCACGCTCAGCCGGACATGATATTCTTAATTGTAAATTTTTTGTATTCATCCTGTTTTGTGTTCTTCAAAGTTCTTGGAAATATGGTTTGGTGTCCTTAACATTTGAAATTCTCAGCCATTATTACTTCAAATACTTCTGCTCTACTATCTCTGTTTTTCCCTTCTAGTATCTGAATTATGAATGTTACCTCTTTTGACATTATTACATTCTTTTTTTTTTCAGTACTGGATATTGAATTCAGGGTCTTCACACTGAACTGCATCACCAGTCTTTTATTTTAGTCTATTTCTTTTTATTTTTTACTTTTTATATTGAGCTAGGGTCTTACTAAATTGCTAAGCTGCCCACATTGGGGTAGAACTTATGATCCTCCTGCCTCAACCTCCCAGAGTGAAAAGATTATAGGAAAACACCATTAAAGTTTCTTTTTCACTCATTTCCTTTTATTATTTTAGATTGAACATATCTATTAACTTATTTTTAAGCTCATGGATCTTTTTCTTAACCATATCTAGTCCATCACTGTGTCTATCAACAATGTGCTTCATTTCTGTTATTGTTATTGATTTTTAGAATTTCTTTTTATTTCCTTTTTAGTTTTTCCATCTCTTTGCTTGTATTGCCAAGTTGTTTTATATGCTCTCTACTTATTCCATTTGAAGCCTTAACATATTACAGTTTTTATCTGATAGTTATAGTTATTGTTGGATAATTTATAGTTATTATCTGATAATTCCAAAATCTGCACTGTATCTGGATATAGTTTTGATGTCTGTTTTGTTTCTGCAGAGTATTGTTTTCATGCCTTGTAGTTTTTTTGTTTGTTTGTTTTCACACTGTGAGGCAGGATAGTCAGCTCTGAACTACGTGGTCCTTAGGTGTGGGTGTGATGTTCGTCTGCTGCAGGTCGGAGTGGGGTGTGTTTAACGTTTGCTGTGGCTGCAGATGCCAGAGGCTTCAGCTCAAGTGCCCTTGTCTTGTCTCTTCTGTAGAGTCTCAGTTTCCTAAGAACTTTCTCAGGTAAGTCTCCTTGCGGCTCTCAAACCTGTAACCCACAGTTGCACTGGTAAAGTATGGGAAGGAAAAGCATTCTATATAATCTTATGAGGAGGTCTGTGTTTTCAGTGCCCTGAGTTGCAAGGCTGTGACCTTCACAAGTATGTCTGCATTGTTTTCCTCTCCATATATGAGACAGGAAGACTGGCAGGGGCAGGAATGTGGGAAAGCAGCCGTCCACGAGGAGGAATGGGCTCTGTTGTCCTCCCCGGGGCAGTGGGGCTGCAGTATGGAGATCATGCTGCAGCTCGTCCCTTCCCTTGCAGGGCCACAAAAGGCTTTTCACAAGGGACCCTGGCGGGGTTCCTGGAGGTGGAACCCACGGAGGTGAACGTGGTCCTCACGAGGACTTTCCTCTTCGCGGCTGCATCACACTCAGCCTCAGCAATTCATCAACATTGCATGCCAAGTGTCCCTGCCACCATACTGCACAGTTCTAGAGGCTTCATCTCCACTTGCTAAGGGTCCATGAAAAGTCACAGCTTGTCGGCTCTTTACTTGGAAGGGCAGACGGGCCAAGGGGCTGGCGCCAGAAGTCTTCCTTTCTTCATTCTTCATGATGAATAAAGCAAAGCTTCCTCGGTGCAACCTGTAACTATCTTTTGAATTGGTCCTTCTTATCCCCACTGGTATTGTCACTGGACACGACCCAACAAGCTTCTCAAACTGCAGTTGGGAACCATTAGGGAGAATTTAAAGTACATGCTCAAAGAAAATACAACGTGGAGGTTGAGGGGTGGGATAAAGAGAGATGAGCATTCTAGAGTCAGGAGTTGTGAATACGTACATGCTCCGGGCAGTAGAACTGTGAGGAATTTGTGAATGTATAGAAAGTTTGGGCTTGGCTAACAAAGAAGAGCTCTGGCTCACTCCCGGGAATAAAGATAATGGCTCATTTAACAGGAGAAAGGATGGCCCAATTTACGAGAGAAAGTCAGGGCCCAGTCTATTGTATTCCTGCTCTTTACCCTGTTAACTAACCTAATTTAGGGACTTAAAGTCTTTAAGGTTTTGGGGGTAAGCTGGGACTGGAAGAAAAGAAGCATAAACAGCCCGGAGATTACAGGTGTGGATAGCTGTTGGGCAACTGCTTGCTTCCTGAAGCCACTTTCTTCATGAAAGAACATTTTTAAAGTTATGATGTAGACATGGAGGATTAAACATCATGGGGTTTCCCTTATGTGAGAAACCCAAAGTATAAATAATTTGAAGAACAAAGTAAAATAGGTTATAGGAAACAAAGAGGGGAAAGGAGCCAAGAGATGGATAGAGGGGAGGAGGGGAAAAGAAAGTGAAAATGACTCAGAAGTGTTATGTCCTTGGACCAGCTTCTCAGGATAAATGAATCCATTGTGCATCACAAAGTGCTCTAACAAAAGATAAAATCAGAATAGAGAAAGCAGTATTTTCCTTGCCTCTTTTATGCCTATCTTTATTTCTTCTCCTGTGTCATTACTGCTTTGTCTTCAACAAGTATTGTTTCAGGCATTTCTCAAACAGACTCCATGTCCCCAAATCACATCCACTTTTCACAGCCACACACTCTAGTTGATACAGGGGAACGAAACTCCAGACCTACTAGATGTCCTGTACAGTTCGTGTTCTCTAAAATCGAAGAATGAATTTTAGGAACAACGGAGGCTAAGAGCAGAACATATTTACAGAGAGAAAGAAAGCTTCTGTCTGAGAGAGAGACAGAAGGGGTCCCGAGTGGGTTGCCCAAGTCGCTGTCTTTTCTAGGGACTTTTATAGAGCAAAACCACGAGGTGAGATGGGTCCAAGATGGGGAAAACCTGGGAACTCGCAAGGCAGACAGGTGTGAGGTGGGACCGAACTACGGTCAACCAATAAGATTAATTGCTCAGGTAAAATTCATTAAATCAGGAACAAATGGGCAAGGTTAAAGAGCAGTGACTCTTCCTATAGGGTGTTAGGATGGTGACTCCTGGCTTCTTCAAGGTGATTGATACCTATTTAGAATATCAATCCCTGATGTTTACCCTTAGGGTGTGGTTGCATTTGTTTTGCCTTTTGTCTTGAGGTCTGGCCCACAGCAGAGGTGTCTGTTTCCTCCAAGGTTGCAAGGTATCTGGTCTTCTGCCCTGGCTCCTTGGAAGGCCCAGCCCTGTCTGACTGCCTGTAATATTTCTAATTAACTCAGCTGCCTATAACAGTGTTTTTCAGCACAGTACCAGTTTATGCCTGCTTTTGGATCGAGACGAGTTTGACTCCTGTTTGACTCTCTCAAAGTGCTACAGTTTTGGCAAGATTACTCTCTCACTCTCTTGGGCTCAGCCTGACCTGAGTCCACCTCCCTCTTCAGACGATCTTTCAAAAATGTGAGTGTGCTCCTCTTTCTGACCTGTGTAAATCTGCTTAAGCGCCTTGATCAGCCCGAGTAGTAAAGACCCAATGACTTATCGCTTGAGCATGTCTACGGTCCTCTCTTTGCGATACTACAGTGTCCTGACTTTTAAAGATTTCTCCCTTCCCTTTTGGCTTCCACCAATTTTCTGAAGTACCGTTTATGTTTCTTTGATTTCTGCCCCAGCATGGAATAACCGTAGTATTCTGAAACCTCCTGAATGGAAAGCCAGGCCTGGAGCAGAGTAACAAAGAGCCTTTCATTCTAAGGAGCAAGGAAAGGACTCCTGCTGCAAGGAAGGCCTTCCTCCCCTCTAGGGCTGCAGAACTGCAAATCTGTGCAAGAAGATTTTTACGGTCAGAAACACCGGGAGCATTTTGCAGTCACTTCGGGATACTCATGCTTGCGCGCTCTGTACGGATCCTTTAATTGCAAAGCTATTGGCGGAAGCCTTGCTGGGTTTCGTACGAGTTTGCTCTTTGGAATCTGAGTCTGTTTTCCTTGAACAGACTCAGCCAGCGCTTGCACTGGGAGACACACATCGGTGTGACCACACTGTGTATCAAATACTGACGTCCTCCTACTGGGCGGGATGACAGTTCATGCGATAAGCACTAACAGTAATTAACTACTCGATGGCAACACATTTTTGTTTTGTTTCTTTGGTCTGGGCCCCAGACCATGCAAGTGGGGGTATGCGGAAGCACCCTCTTATTTGGTTCAGATTCTGGTGAAGACCTTTTAAGTGCAAAGGTCTTAACGGGGAGAAGGAAGGCCTATCCGAGGGAGAAGGAACTTCAAAGCACCTCCCCACGGGGACAGCGTAGAAGCGCCAGGGAGAGGCACAGTGACCGGTTTGTTAGGCAGACTGTATCAACGACCCCTCTAATGTGCATCAGGTCTGGGGCTGCATATATTTGTGGGGCCTGGGGTGCCTGCTGCCTGGCGGGCTGGGATGCAAACCATGAAAAGACAAAAGACAAGACCGGGTGCAGGAGATCTCAGAGCTGAGGTCTGGGGTCGCTCAGCAGTGTGGTTCCGGGGGACAGAGCGCTGTGGGCGGATGGGGTCCACAGGCCTAAGCGGCCTGGACCCCGACTCGCAGGCTGACCGGGTCTTCAGGATGCTCAGGTGTCTGGGGCTCTTCCGAGGACCCTTTCAAGGGGAGAAGCAGGCGTGCCACAAGGAACCCCCGCGAGGCCTCCTGCCTGCTCTGTCCCCAGGCCCGCAGACCGTTCTGCCCACGGGGAAGCGTCCCGATGTCCCTGCCCCCAGCCTTGCACTTTCCTGCCGCCCCGGCGATGGGCACTGGTCCCCCACTCCGTCCTGCGTGTCGCGTGGACGTCGGTCAGCTGTCTCCTCGCTGCGCCTTCGTGCCCCCCTCGGGCAGAACGGGGCGGACGCGCGTGCAGCTTCTCCGCCCGCCCGAACAGCTTGGGTCTGCGGCCAGCACCGGCCTCCTCGTCCTCTCTGCAGCCCAGCTGTGAGCTCGTTGTTAGGTTGGGGTGCCGGCCACGGAAAGGCGGCGGCCTGTGCTCTCGGGCCCAGGGAGGAGGGCAGGTCTCGGCGCGGGGTGTCGGGGGCCTCTGACTTGCGCCGGGAGACCAGTGCGGACAGGGCGGGGCTGGGGGGCGCGGGGCTGGGGGCGCAGACTCCGCCCCCACTGCGCTTGAACCTGCGGCCTGGGGGGCAGGAGGAGGGGCGGGCGCTGCAGAGAAGGGACGAGGAAGGCGGGAGGGCGGGAAGGGCACCGATCGGGCGCATTTCCGAGGTGCCCGGGGTCAGCAGTGTGGGCGCAGGCGAGCCAGGCGGTGTGCGAGGGGGAGCGCGGGAGCGGGCGCCTGGGCAGTGGCGCGTCGGCCTCTGCACCCCTGTGCACCCCCGGCTGCTGTGGCGACGCGGGAGGCAGAGCGGCAGCCCCTGGCAGCGGGCAGCGGGTCCGGAACCGCAGGAGCCCACGGCCCCCGTCACCGCGACTCAGGTCCTCTCACCATGTGCTTCTCTGCCGCGCACAAGGCCTTGGAAGACTTCGGACTGCAAACCTCCGGGCAAAGAACGAAGCGTCGTAGCCGGGACGCTGCTGCCTCTGTGGGTCAAAGGTCCCAGTAACCGGGCTTCGCTGGTGTCAGGGCCCTGCTTAGCGTGCACGAGGCCCAGCACCAAGACCAACAAACAAGACAGAGAAAACCGCAAACAAAGCAAACAGACAAAAACCTACTAGTGTAAACGTCATTAAAATAATTTTGAATAATTTCTACTACAAATTTGAATACTTAGAAAATGTAGCAAATGAAAGGAAGGTATTTTACAATCTTGATTTATTCATTAAAATTCCAAGCCGTCTTACATACTCTTATCCATATATTTACGTATTAGATATTGTAAGTATTGCATGACTTTAAAAGACGGCAAGGCGTTACCGTGGCTTTGGCTGTTCTGGGCAGCTGCAGCTGCCTATGCCTGGAATTCTCTCCAGAGCGCACTTAGGGTACCACCTCCATAAAGAAGTGACCTTCTTCTTTCACACTTGCTCCTGACCCCAAGTTGTGTCTTTTTCTCCCGCGGTCCCTCAGCCGTTGACTTCCCCATTCATTTTTTCTTGTTTCATTTTGCCCTTCACGGTGCAGGAGCTGACTCCCAGGGCTTTCCCAGGTGTGTCCGGTGGCGCGTTTGCCCCTCGCTCCTCCTACCCCTGGTGCTGGCCATCGCCTGTACACTGCTGAGTGCACATCAAATCTGAAGGATCCGTTCTTACCGGGCCCCTCTCCCAAATTCCTATACAGAAATATGCTTATCTAGGGAGACACTTGAAGCTTAGGTGGGATTTTTCAAAACATAAGAATCGCATGGGGAAATACCGACTTAAAGCAAAGATAACTAGGACCTGTGTCTGTCCCCACTTTCAGTTCCCAACCAGGGACACTGTTCTCATAGGACGCTCGGGTAATGGTGTTCTCCATGCTCACACTTACAAGCCCAACCCAGATTATGGCCCGCACTGGGGTTCTTCCTTGAGATTCTCCAAGCCAAAGGGTTCCCTAAATATTTCTGATAAGAACACCCCTAGACCTGAGTTAGGACTCCTTTCCTTGATTCCCAATATTCTGATGTTCAGCCTGTTGTGAGCTGTTGCACTATATCTTGCTTTTCAATCCTGTTGAAAGATCTGTTCCAGCACAGAAGCCTGTCTTGGTCAATCATGAATCTCCTAAATGGAGACGACAAAGCTTTCTATACTGCCAAACATCTCCTCCTGGTATTGGCTGGGCCTGCTGCTCAGTGAGCTGCAATTTTACCCTAACGGATGAATCTCTTCCTAAATTATTGGCCATTCTCTGAAATTACATCTTACTCTGAGCAACTAGCTATGCCTAGATAATGAGTAATGAGACAATATATTAAACATCCCAACTAGATTTGCTTACTCCCATATACTTTATAGCAAACACATTGACTTATTTTGCAGTTAATTGGATTCAGGGAGTCACCCTTTCTGTTACATTCAGAGGAGCTGGACCTCTATCTACAATTAATCCTTCCACTTGAGCTTCGAGTTTTCCTCCCTGCTTCTCAGAACGTTCATATGTGATTTTTTGATAAATATCCACCTCTCACACCAGCCGTAGTTTCCAGGAGACCAGAGATCTTGTTCTATTTTTAATTCCCATTGTATCCTTAATTCTGGGCAGAATGCCTGGCACATAATAAGTGCTCAATAAATATCTGTTAAATAAACAAAAGAAAATGGTAATGCCTCTGAAAGTATGGGACTGTGTAAACTCTATCTTAGAATTCATTATTATGTTACTCAGACTCTCAAAATAATTTAAATGATGAATGAAGATACTCTTGGGGAAATATAGAACTTACCAGTATGCTAGAATGCATGGACTTCAGAACATAAATGTTACATATTGATATTATATATTAATTTCAAAAAAGGGTTTTCTACATAGACATTGAGATCTAAATAAAGGGGAAATATCCCTGGATAAAAGTCAAGACCAGCTCTCATGATTTGCAGCATTCTTGAGCTCATCTTGCTGGCTAGTACCCATATTCCACTTTTGAAATCTGTTTAGATGGTTTTTTCCTTTTCATGTTTGCAAAAACACAGAATCAGATAGATGAGAGACCTCAGCACAGTTCCTGACTATTGCACAAGACAAGGGAAGGCTCATATGGGGATGTGTTTGTGGTCAGTCCGCATCTCCCTCGTTCACGATGGAATTTAACTGGCATTTCCTGCTTGCATGTTGGAGCTCCAGCTCCAGCTCATGCATCATGAGCTCAAAAGGTCAAAGTGTTTTCTTCCTGTTTTTCCTCCATAGAACAAGGAATCCCCCACTTTAAAAAAAAATCTCTCCTAAGACCTGAGGATGTAACAGTGCTGGCCCTAATTCTGCTTTGCAAAAGCACTGAGTCAGAGAAATTTAACACCAGCCCAGATGCACTCACCATATGCGATTTCATATTTTCCAGTAGCCACATTTAAATAAAACAAGAGAGACGGTTGAAAGTAATTTTAGTAATATATTTTATTTAGTTCAATCATGAAAAATGTACTGTATCTATTCCACATATAAACCCATGAAAGGTTATCAAGACGCTTCACGTTTTTTTCTGAATGAAGTCTTTGGAAGCTGGCACGTGCTTTACGCTTGCATGTCTCAGTCTACAGGGACGTCTCAGGAGCTCAACAACCACATGTGGCCGGTGGCAACCAGTGGGGGATATAGTTCCAGACGTGCTTCTGCCCTGCCATTCCTCACACCGTGGAGGAGATGCCCAGCCTTGCCTCACCGCTGTCTTAGGGACCCTGAAGAATCGGGCAGCTTGAAACTTCCAGCAAGTTGTGGTAAGAGGCCAGACCTCTCCAGATCCTTCCTGGGGCTCAGAGTCTCATTCTCAGCTTTACTCAGTATGGCTGACTCCACAGGGCAGTGGTCACTCCGGATCCTCGGTCACTCCACGGCCCAGGCATAGGGAGGGTTGCTCTGCCTTTTGTGATCCTGACAGTCAAGACGACCAGAGCAAAGGGGCCCAGCTTCACACCACAGCGCTTACTGGATTCCATTTGTCCTTGCTGTATCTGACTCCATATAACTGACGCTCCGTCGGGCAGCAAGCATCCCTTCAGACCAGGAACCTATAGAGGCTGATACACGGAATATTTGTTGACTTGAAATTGGAACAGAAAGGACCAGTGAATTGAAGAGAACATGTGAACGGACCTCTGTTGTCATGCACACGGAATAAGTGCTCTTACATTCTCATTTGCAGTGGTCTTGAAGATCAGAGCAAGGGTTCTGACCTTCACTGGGCGATTCTCCAACTCTGTGGCTGAGATCCCTGCTTCCTCAGCGCCTGCCTGGGCGGGGGGCAGGAGCAAGTCTGGATGAAGGGTGTCGGGCGGCCGGGCTCCAGCCCCTCTTCCCGGCCTTCCCTCCCCAAACCCCAGCTTTGTCTTCACTAGTTTTCCCTTAACACTTCTGGGCAAGATCTCGTATGAATAAATGGCCTCCGTGCCAAGGTTTTAGAAAACCACCCACCTGGGGGAATTGTCTCTGTTTTGATTCAGTCTGAATCTTTTTGCTCTGCTTCCCATACTGCATTTGGATCCCTCCATCTGGCTGAGCTGTCCACTTTCCTTCCGGGCTTTGCTGCAAGTCCATAGTCTTTTCTTGTGCAATCACTCAAAGAAAAGCCTTCCAGCACCACATCTTTTGAGTTCATTTTATCCTTTTTATTACTTTCTGCTTTTTTAAAAAAGTAATGCATGCTTATTGTGTGAAAATGAAAAAAGAAAAGTAAATAGAATATAGGAGAAAATAAAAATCATATCATTCCACCACACAGAGATAAATGGTGTTAAGATTTTGATATATTTCCCTGTGAATTTTAATATGTCTGTGTTTTAAGCTAAATTGGAATCATATTTTGCATGGTTTTCATTACTGTGATCTTGTTTCTATGTCATTAAAGCATAATTAGTATCAGTTTTTAATTTTTAATCCTACTCGTGATCATAATTTACTTAATAATCTCTTTCATTGTTGAAAATGTCAAGTGTTTGCGATTTTTCTCTATTGAAAATTATGCTGCAATAAGCATTCTCGTACAAAAAAATGTGCTTCAGTAAATATCATCGTACATAAATATTTAACTGATTTTCTGAATTTATTTTCCTAGAAATGGAATTGCTAAGTAAATGAGCTCTATAAATGTTTGCTGTGTGTATTGCCAGAACACCACATGCCTTTTCTGGTGTTGGCTTTGAAGTCAGCTCTTCAAAGGTCCATAGATTGGAACGACACTACGAACAGTAAGAATCTACTGCTTGCAGTAATTCAGGCTGGATGTCTGAGGTCAGGGCAGCGGCATGGTTAGGTCCTGTGCCGACCTTTTTGCAGTTTGCACACTTTTGACTTCTCACTGCATCTTTCTATGGTGGGATGGGCACCAGAGCAGTCGCTCTCTGGTCCTTTGTGTAAGGCCACACACCCTCTTCAAGAGTGCTCCTCCTCGTGACTGGATTACCTACCAAATGTCTCACCTTCAAACCATCACAGAGGGACTGGGATTCTGACATGAAAACTGAAGGGACACAGGCATTCAATTTATAACAACTACTATGACCATTTTTCTTCTAAGACTCCTTCGATCCCAGCACCTAACTATCACCCTGCTTCTGTGTGTGAGACCTTTTAGATTCTGCACATATGTGAGATCAGTTCATGTTTGTCACGCCTGTTAGAATAACCAGTATCAAAAATGTAACGAGTGTTGCTGAGATGTGGAGTAAAAGGAACTCTCGTACACTGCGGGTGGAATTGTAAATTGATATAGCCATTGTGGAGAACAGTATGGAGGTTCTCCAAAAAATTGAAAGTAGATTGACTGTGTGATGTGGGCTCCCCATTCCTGGCTCAATAGCCAAAGGAAATGAAGTCAGTGTGTCAAGAGATAACTACCCTCCCCCATTCACTGCAGCACAATTCATGATGTGAGCGGTGTGGGCACCACGTAAGTGCCTGCCATGGGAGAATGGATAACAAATGTGGTGTACGTACCCAGTCAAGGAGTATCCAGCCTTAAAAAAATAAACACATTCCATATTTAAAACAGAATTCTTGTTGAGATATTGACTGGTCTTCATCCTACATTTTTTTATAGACAAGGTTTCTAATTTAATTTATAAAATAACATGCATTGCTATTTTGACATTTACTTTAATCCATGCTTTGGTCAGATAATGTTACAGTTTATGTCTAGATGCCAGCCCTGAAGCCTCGCGTGCTCATAGGTGGGGCGTGGGGAGGGGTTGAATAATGCAGGCAGATCCCACTGAGAGCTGGATGTAACACTGGGAGACGAAGCCTAGCGAGGAGATGGGTCACTGGGGGCATGACCTGGAAGGGTCTATCTTCCTCCTCCTCTCTTGGTCTTGCTGTGCTTCCGGCTGACCATGCTGTGAACTGTTTCCCCTCCGCCATGCCACCCTGCCTTGGAGCCAACTGACTATGAATGGAAACCTCTATAAACTGTGAGCTAGAATAAATCTCTCTTCCCTGGACTTGTGTCAGGTATTATGTCTCAGCAAAGAGAAAATATCTCAGACAGATAATAATTGAAAACTTAAAACAATAGGTGCTTTTGGTAGTACGTTACTCAATTTTGTGTGTACGGTTTAGCATCATTTTAGCTGGCTGGGGATTTAGCTCGGGGCACAAATGCCTGCCTGGCAAGCGCGAGGTCGTGAGCTTGATCCCCAGTTCCAAAAAAAAAACTCATGATAGCAAGTCATTTTAGTCCATTGACTCTCAAATTTTGGAAATATATAGCTCTCTTTATGTTGCAGTAAATGATTAACTCTTATGCAAAACTTAATATAGATACTGTATCCTAAGTCACATTTTAATTATTTCATCCTAGCTATGTTAATTTCGCCTATTTGAGATCAAAGGCTGAGAAAGAAATGCCGCCACGGTGTCTCCCTGGATCCACCGGTATCTTTAAGTTTTGCTTTCTTATAATTTGATGCTTTATGCACATGCTGTTTATTATAACTATCATGAATAGTCTCTTTTCAACATATAAAAATGGGTGATTGATAAATGCTTTCTCTTTTTCAAAGCCTCCTAATTGCAGAATAGTTTCATATTTACAGAAAGGTTTAAACCGAATACTCCTCACATTACCACAATGACATCGGTCACTCCAAGAAACCCCACTCTGGTACCTTGCTACTAACTTGACCACAGACTCTATTCAGATGTCACCAGACTGACTGGCTGCCCTACTACAGTCCTAATTCCATTCCAAATGTCCCCCAGATTGCCACATACCATTATTTATGTCCCTTAACCTCTCCTGAGCTGTGACACTTTTTCAGCTTTGCCTTGTTTCGTAGGATCTTCCCCACCAGCTGGTATTTTGGAATGGCCCTGAATTTGGGTTAGGCTGGTACTTTCCTCTCAGTGAGCGGCAGGCAGGACTCATGGTCACCTGGATTGCAGATGAAGGCGTGCTGGCCCGTTTCCTGTACGGTGAAGCCCTCCCCGTCCGCCCTGCTCCTTCTCCCAGCCTGTTCTTTGGAGCCAAATCACTGAAATGGGTTGAAGATCCAGGGCTGGGGTGTGTACTGCTTTCTTGAAGGGGCATGTTTTTCATCTTTGCTTGTATTTTGAGATTTCTTATTTGCAGTTGACCTGTAAATTTCTGTCTGTCTAGCTTTTTCAAATTTTTGTTGGCTTGAACCATTTTATTTTTAGCATTCTGCTTTTATAATTGCATTTTATGAGTCCCTACTTGTCTTTTATCAGAAGGGATTTCTAAGGACTTTAGCTTCCTTGGCTGACTGACTTGTAAAGGATGCTGCTGGCTTCTCATGTGCCCACTGGAAATCAGACCCTACAAAGCCCACCAGGCTGGGGTGGCAGGGAGTGGCTCTGTGTGGCAGTGGGGTGCTGGGTGGTCTCCTGTTTGACAGAGGAATTCTTGGAATGGGCTCAAGGGGGATTTAAACATCTTTTGGCAGAAGGAGTCATTCCTAAGCTAAGAATGTGACCTTAAAAGAAATCTCTTATTTTGTAACACCATAATCTTTTTGGTTCAAATTTTAATAGTTACCATTTGTGTGCTTGGCATTATCTGGGATGCTTTTCATGCTGCTGTTTATCTTTCCAGTGTTCCTCAGAGTAAGCCTTGTTGTTCCCATTTTAGAGATGGCAACCAAAGTTCAGTGATCCATTGTCACTATTCCTAAGATATGGTAGGTGTTTACAGACAAGCTCATCTTCCTTCTACACCTGCATTCTCTCCTCACCCTTCCATGGACAGCAAAGTCCAGGACAGCATGTTCCTGTGTCCATACCCTTCCTGGAGCTCTCCTTCCAAATGTTACTGTTGGTTTATTCTGGGCTCAGCATCAAGTACACTCCTGTTAAGTATTGTAAAAACCGTAAAGTGTGCACTAATGCAGACGTACAGCAAAGCAAACAGAGCAGATGTCACAATGTGAAAATGTGAGGAGTGAAGAAAGCCTACTTGAGATGAACTCAGTACAACAAACAGCAGATCAGCCCCTGACCCACGGAGTGACTGGGGGAAGAGCTGCAAGCAGGGGAAACAGGCATCTGCAGAGAAGATGCCTGTAGGTTGTGGTGAAGAGACATGGTTTACATTTTATAAAATGGGAATTTCCAAATGGGAGACTGCACGGAAATAATGATTACAGTGAGAGCACTGTGAAACACCACACTCAGCCCCCAAGTTACTGACGTGATTGGAAGGAAAGGACTCAAGTGGTATATTGTTTTTTAAGCCAGGAAATTGCAAGTTTTGAAAGACTTAACAAATTTCCACTCAATTTGTCCCTGGTATTCAGGCAATTTTTTTTTTCAATTTCAGAATGAGTCTATTTGCATAACTTTCTGTGGACACTGAACAGGGTCATCAGGGAATTACCAGTTTAGCTTGGCATGTTAAGAAATTTGTGACATGGTTGTCTTAATAATTGCCTACAGAAGGTGATGATACCACTTTTTCCCCAGCTGTTAGGAATAGTGTAGTATTTTCTTTAGAGTAAGTTTTTTTATTTAAGTATCTAATGCAATATAAGGAAATAGAGCATATACTTGGTAGTTCCGATTGCATTTACAGAGCACATACATACTTGGAAACATAACATTTACCATGCCATTTTCTGAAACCTGATGTTAATACCCAAAATATGTTTAAATCTTTAGCCTGTAAAATGAATTTGGAGCTAAATGTCATAGATTTTTAAAAGTCAACTTTGTATGCAATCTTTTATCTCATATGCAGTATTGTAGTTCAGATTTTTAGCAGTATTTGCTGAAACACTGGACATCCTGTCACACATTATCTAATTTAGTAACATTAGCATCATGCCAACTTTCTGTGTGCCATCTTGGTTTCTCTGTAAAACTTGCAAGGGGATTACTCTCACAGACACTGGCCATGTTACCACATTTTAAATCTTAGTGTCCTGAACTTTAAAATTTTGTAAATTCCATTCATGAAGGTAGTTAGAAAAGTGGCATATTTAGATTTTGAGACATCATGCTAACCATTGCTTTACATTATTACATTCCAAATTGCAACAAATCAAAAAAAGATAAGCCTCAATGAGACTACAGTTATTTCTTGCTAGTAAGAATTGTTCTCTGCCTTCATTAGTTTTTATTTTTAGTTTAAAAACTAAAGCCAAGCCAGAAAGAGGAATGAAAAATGAGACACCCCGAATCAAGGTAAACATTGTTTTCGTAAAGGGCAGTGTTATGAAATAAACCAGAATGACAATTATGCCTGTCATCTAAGTGTCCCCACACCCCTGAGTCCCTCACTTCCCTTGTCTTGGAGACGCTCTCTCTGTGAAGTAGACACCAGACAAGGCAGTGTTTGTCTTCCAAATGTGCTTCATACAGAATGTGTTTTTCCCCCTCATTTCCAGCTCATAGAAATATCAAAACTATTGTGGCCTTTCCCAGGCACTGAGAGATTTTATTCTTTACTTGGTACTATAAAGGCTGAAATGGAAAACTTCTACAGGGCCTGAATGTGACCAGGACCCACGCATTTGAGTATTGTCTACATTATCTAAGCCCATGAATTTTCAACTCATATGACACTCTGTGAAGTTTTCGGAAGATCCCTTACTTCCTCCTAATTTTCAGCAGAGTGGAAGGTATTTGGAGAGCTTTTTATAGGATAGAATTTTGACATCTTTGTTTCCAGCACCACTTGGCTAAAGAGCTTTTTAAATAATTGTGTTAACTTTGCATTTCCTGGAAGTGGCTCAAAAATGTGAAGGGTGCTCAAGAGGAATCAAAGACACAGCACTGAAAATATTTTTATTTTAGTCCATTCTAAAAAAAGAAAAAAAATTAATGGCCTGAAAAGCAAAGATAACTACCATATGACCCTGAATATAGAACAATAAATCTCTTTAATTAGGTTAAAATCATTACTGCTTTAATAAGTGAGTCAAGTGAATGCGTTAGTTAACATAAATAATTGTTCTACAATTCATTAAGAAACCAAACGAGGGCATTGAATAAAAAAGTAGTTGTTACTAATGTAAACAAAATAGTTGTTACTAATGGTAAATCAAAGTCCAATGTACAAATCATCAGGAACAGGAAGGATTCCCTTATTATGTATTCGCTGAAAATGATAAAACAGAGGAGGAAAATCACTATCATGGCTACGATCATTGTTCCTCAAAGTTAATTATGACCAAGAGATGCCTGCTTCAGTAGTTTACTTTCCTCTGCAAGTCACGTTAACAGTTGAGAGGATTCATAGTAAATTCTTACTTAACGCTTTCTACATGATTTCCTCTCAGGTAAACCTGATCTATCCGGATTAATGGTAAAATAACCGAATCAACATCACATGGTGTGAGGCTGAATTCAATTCACTCATCTGATTGGCCCAAAGTTAAATTCTAAGAAAGCTTCCACCGTTTCCCCGTCAACTTCCAGGCACCGATCCATCGTGTGTTCCTGTGACCCGGTTCACCGTGACGCGCCCTCCGCACGGGCGGTTTGCGGAGATCGAATGGTGACCAAAGTAAATGCGGGTCAGGAAAGCAAGGAAAAGGGGGAGAAAAGGCTTTCTACGCTAACAGCAGTCCCATAGCGGCTCAACAAATTATAAAGTAAAATAATAAAAAAATGTTCCAGGCTGATTTGGGCAACTTACCAAAACTCTGTCTCAAAATTAAAAAACAAAATAATAAAATGGGCTGGGGATGTAGTGCAGTGGTAAAGCATTCCTGAGTTTGATCCTTAATGTCAGGGAAAAAAAAAATAAAAAATAAAGGCACAGCGGTGGTAACTTAGCCTAGGCTGCTGTCCAGTTTGAAGAGCCGCTGAAGGCGCAGCAAGTTGGTCGGGGTCAGCTTCGCGTCCCCTGTTCTCCTTCCCCAGCCTTAGTGGCCACGTTCAGGCCAACCAAGTTGATCCAGGTAAATTGGGAGTCCTACCAGCAAGCTCAGCCCATGACCGGGCGGCATGGAAAATGGTATCGTGTCACCAGCAGGAGATGCTACCTTGTGCGCAATGACGATCTGTTTGTGGGTTTCAACTTTGTTTTTCGTCTCCATTCTCCGGGAGGCCTTCCTGTTCTTTAAAATAAAGCTCTCAATACCAAATGTGCTTGAAAGCACCCTCTTTTCCGTGACCTGCACCCTGGTTGCTGCACCCCTCCCCCTCCCTGCCTGGCACATTGCAGTGACAGGACAGACCTCCAAGGCGGTGGGACAGGAGGCTGAGCCGCAGGGCACCTGCAAAATGCAAGTCGCGAGGTGCCCTGCGGCGCTTTCGTGTCTCGCGGGTTCCTTCCTTTCTCCTTTTGTCAGTGAATCCATCCCCACGCCCAGTGAGTATGTCCAAAAGAAATGTGCCAGGCAGGCGCATCGTGATTTAGTAGCCAACTGCATACAGGTGGAGAGAAGGGGAAGCCTCTACCAATTCTGGTCTGCATAAAAGCCAGACTTTGCCAAGCAAGAATCCGGGAGTCGGTTACCTTCTCAGCACCCTGGGCCCCAGGTTACTGGACACGGAGTTCCGTAAAGGAAACCCCCGTCCTTCTCCTCCCTGCCCACTTCTCTTTAAATATTTTCATATCACGCATGTAGCTATTAATAAAGAAAACATTAAAAAGCACTCCTCTTACTTCTATGAAAATAAAACGCATTTTCATAGGAAAATAATTACAGCCTTGTCTTTCAGGCGGCCTGGGGAGGCTGCTTCTGTCCCAGCAAGTCCACAAACAATTTGAGTGAGGATTTCAAGTTAGAAGCTGAAACTACTTCAGGTGGGAAATGTTATAGTCATTATTTAATGTAAAAGTCTATTTGAATTCTGTATTCCAAAAGAGGCCATTGAAGAAATAGTAGTTGAATTAGCTGAAAGATTTTAGGTGTTTTATGAAGCATAGTGAAATATTTAGTAAGCAAACAGATTTTGGTATATATTTCTCATCCTAAAGAAAGACTTTTATCTGTAACTATCATGTGATTTCACCATACTTTGTAACACAAATAACGTACAGAATAATGAAAAAAATTGGGTGGACAAATTATAATTTTAAAAATGTGTTACTTTTTAAAAGTTATGATACCAAGAAAATGAAGGATGTTGCACTATTTTCGGTGTACATCTCGTGTGTTTATACAGTGCATTAAAGAAAAGACTTCATAGGTAAAACAAGCAATTTTCCACAGAAGGTAAGTGACTGATTGTCAGACAAATGATAGACTTGTTCGAACTTGATCTCATTTTTTCTTTTCTTCCTACATGAGCAAACTCCGTGTTCCAACCCATGAATGCAAAGCCCACCTGTTTGAGCTCATTAACACAAAGCCTGACGAATCAGCTAACACCTGGCGATTAGAGCTGACTTAATCCCAAGGTGACTCTGCTGGAATGCTGGCAAGGAGAACAGATGAGATTCTGGGCCACCTTCACATGAGAATCTATTCTAGAGAAATTATTATAAAAGTCTTCCTTTTTCTTATATCTTCGAAGAAGTTAGAAATAGTAAATATCATTTTTTTTGGTTATGAATTTGCAAACTAATACTAATTGGGTAGTAGTTATTTTCCCGGGTTAATCTTTTTGTACAGCCCAGTACAAAGTCTAAGTCTTTTTTTTTTTTCCCCTAAGAGGTTGGTAAATGAAGTGAAAAACTATTTTAACAATCTCTAAATCCTCATTTCTTTGTGAGTCAATTGAAGCTGAAAAGACATGAAGAGTTGACCTTAATTTTAGAAAAAATAAACTCGTGATTTTATACATGTGACTTATTAGGCACCTAAAACGTGGTTCAGTGACACTCATGCTGATCAGTGTCATCTCCTAACACTGATATTAGCCAGAATTTCTAAGTGTTCTCTACTGTCAACAGGGATGACCAATTCAAGCATCTGTTTATAGCAACACAGTTTCCCAATGAATGTGTAACTATAGAAACAAACATGAAACCCTTGGAAAGAACAGGGCTAGTGCCTTAGTACCCTGGGCCATGGCAGCCTGAGCACTGCTGAATTTCTAGGTGACTTCTTTCGTGAGGCCTGTCAGGCCCACAGCTGTGTTCATGTGTGAAAGGCACTGGCACTTTGAAAACCATACCCTAAGTGGGATTCATGACTATCAGGACGGTGGGCAAGCGGAGATAACATAAATTGATTAAATGTCAAATATAAAGCAATTGTTACGGACACATACAAACAAAATTTTGCATTGCATAAGAAAGGATTTTTTTCAATTAGTAATAATTGCGCCTCAGATAAGCCTCATTGGCTATGGCACTGCCACTGCACCAAGCTTGGAAAGAATTTTTTTAATGACACTGTTAATTTTTTAAGGACACTGTTAATTTTGTTCTGTGGACTCTCTTAAAATATGTCTTAGCTTTTAAGAGAAAAGAAATATATTTATATGCAACTACATACAGAGTCTACCAAAAATGAATACACACTTCAGGAAAAGAAAAATGGTATGATATTTTTTCAACAGATGGTGTTACCCTTATATGGGGGAACCCAGAGAATGTTGAGTATCACAGAAAACCCACTGCACTCTCAGCCCTTAGTGAAGAAATTAAAAATGCATGTGCAGCAATTTTAACAATAAAGCAGCAGTCTGCCGACTAATAAACATCTAGAAGCTCATGGCTGTTGCTTTAGGCACTTCTTGTAAGTGGAGAGACCAAAGGTAACTTGTATTAATCTTGGGATGTCTCAATAGGTTTAGATTTAAAATGTTCACACAAGTTTTTCTTTTCCTGAAGTGTGTATACATTTTTGGGGCAGACTGTATATGTAATAGTAGATTCATACATGTTTACTAACAACATGGCTGCAGTCAATGATTTAAAAGAAAGAAGTAAAATAGTCTATGACCCATGACCCAGAAAAACTGATATTGATGTGTTGCTTAATCAGTGTCTAGTTTCAGCAATTCTGGGAATACCATAGTTATGTTTCTTTGTTAGGGCAATTGAAAAAAACTTAACTTCGACATGCTCTCTTTTAAGGTCTTTTGGCCATAGATTTTTAAAAATCCCTAGCTAATTCTGACTGTAAAAGACTCCATCAGCCTGAGAACCTCTGCTGTCTTTGGTGTCTATCTCAGGAATGACCTACAAAGCCAGTGTCTGTCCCTGGGGCCCTCAGGACAGCAGCACTGGACTCTCAGGTCTGTCTGTAACCATTTTTCTTAGACTTTCTCCTGAGGGGGCCAGAGTTAAAGTCTGTTTCATGTAGATGAAAGGCCAGAAAACTTTCTGTAAAGGTCCACATAAGCAATGTGTTAAGCTTTGTAGGCCAAGAAGCAAAAGCAATGACGTTATTTAAGTAACTTAAATAAGAGAGAAAAATATTTCTAAATTTAGAAATTTCTTTAAAATGTCACTTTTCAGTTGACAAGACGTAAATGTAATAATAGTAATTGAATGCCACAGTATTTAAATTATTTTGAGTAATAGACTATAAAGTAATTTTTTAATACTAATAAAAACACACGATTCTACTTTTTGGAGGGAGGGATATAGCATTTTACTTAATGAATTCAAACAGTGTTTCTTGTCATCAAAATCAATGACAAATGTTCACCTGTTAGTGTGATCTGTAATGAAATTTTGTGTATTTCATCATTTGAAATGCCTTTCCACACAGTATATTGCCGCATGTTGCTATCAAGTCCACTGACATATGTTTTTGTCACATTTAAAACTTGAAACACATTAGGACAATTCGACCAGATTCTTCTTTTGACCTCTGACCTTTAGTGTGTTGCCGCACTTCAGATTAATTACTCCCAATTGAAGGTTAGGCAAAAGCGTCTCAATTGTACTATTGAGTAGATCTTGAAATATGAAAACTTGTTTTCACTGGTGTGGAGATATGAAAAGCGCTATTGGAATTATAGTTCAAAAATTGGAACTATAATGCCACTGTAAAATGATAGTTGGGGTACCTTGACTCTTGTTTTAACTTTTTCCAGCATATGACTTACAATTGTCATTCTAGAAAATATTAGTTTCTAAAATGGCTTGTCATGTAGTTTTAGACCGAATTTATTAAGAAATGGCCAGGGGTGTAGCAAAAGCTAATTCCCAAAGCTATTCAGCGCTCAGTAACACCTACTAAAGTCAGTTCTTCAAGAAACTTTTGCAAGCTTAATAAAGTTATGCAACTAAGCCAGCGTTTGGCTTCACATCTATTTTCCCACCATTAACACATCTTAGCAGATTCCATTTCAGATAGTACTAAATTAGTGCTTTCTCTGGCTTTTTTTTTTTTAACGCTCTCTCCTGTAATTATCCCACGTAGCCTGTTCACAGACCATAACTGTTCAGTCATGTCAAGCTTGGCATTGCTTTTCAAATAAATGGCAACTAAGCAGTCTTGATAACAGCTGATAACTCATCAAGAATAAGAAAAACCATTGAAATCCAAAAACCCAGTTGCCTTTATTTTTTAATTTTTCTACATTGCAATGAAATAAAATTTAATTAACTCACCACTTGTAAACAGGTTTCCTTACTTAAGTAATAAGCAACTTAGATGCTTACTTTGGGGGTAGCCTGATTTTTATTTTGCGTTGTGTGCAGAAATTCTGCTGTGATGAAATACTCCGCAGTACATTTTCTGATTTTTCTGATGGTTGCTTTTCTTCGGGCTGAAGCATTTTCAGCACGTGCTTGTGCTGCTCGTTCAACGTGCAATGTGTTCTTTCAGCGCGGCTCGGGTGTCACTCTGTAAGAAACGCAGTCTTCCACTGTCTGATTCGAAGTGAGGCACCCGTGCTCCACCACGCCTTAGGAGTGCAGCTCCCCAAGGATAGCTCCCTTTCTCTGGGCCTGATCGGCGCGCCCCAGGCTTCCGAGACGTGCGGTGCAGCACACACAGAGCCCCAAGAGCTGCGGGCCACGGGTGCCACGTGTGCCACATGTGACCCCTGCGGCAGGTGCTGTTGCTGCCGGCCCCGTGTGACAGCACCCTGCATGAACACATGAAAAGCACATTAACATAACTATGCTCCAGTATTATTTCACTGATAAATACTGAAATTGAATCTCATATGCTTCTCTTGTGTCCTAAATACACTCCTGGGCTAAGTTCCTCCTTCATATTGCTGCCGTTTATCTATTTATCCAACAGAAGGAGGAAGGCCTTGAGGTCTTCACCGAACAGCTCTGGGAAGCCGGCTCCCTGTAGTCATCATTAGCTCATTTTCTCCCGCAGGTCTCCCCAGGATCCTAAGTTTGTATTGAGGGATACGAAGGAAGCATCGACTTCTGCAACCCCAAATTGAGATTTAGGATTAATATTTCAGGATTACTGCTGAGTATTTACGGTCTTGTTCTCCATAATCCAATGGAAACGAAAGCAGTGGGATAGGTGGAGACTTCAGATATCCAGATGGCTGAATCTGAGTTTCGCATTGTTGACGTTCTTTTTTGTGTAGGCTTCATATGTAAATTAAAGCTTCCTCAACCTGCCTTCCCTTTCCAAATATCTACTTGGAGAGGAGAAAGCCCTAAAGAATTTGATTAGCGATAGTACTTCTGAGAAATGCACCCAGGGCTCTGATACTTGCACCCAGTGAGATTTCTTTGAAACGTTGCTGCACAGAGTTGCCATGAAAGAGTCAAATCTTCCTTACAAGAACAGTGGTGTTTGTTTTTATGAGAAGTTGAAGAAAAGATGAAAGGTAAAACAACATTTTATTGTACACATCTGTATACACACACCCGTGTTTGGAAAGCAGGACCCAGTTTGGTGATCTCAGTGTCCATCTTGCAGAGCCATGCCTGCTAGTGTCAAAGAGGGAGTTTTGCTGCGAGCTCATCCCGAACCAGAAGGGAAACAACATTCACGGATGGTCACGTGACAGCAACGCGTCCCTGCTTTCTGGACATTGCACAGTCTCACAGATGTTTGCCTGAGTCCACGCTGCTCTTTGAGTTTCCAGACAGAATAGAACAAGAGGAATAGAGTACAACAAGAGTTCCATTCTTATTTCCACCTGCTGAGGAAAGCAGTAAGATTAATCAGAGAAGGAGGACAGAACTATACTGAAGAGCATGGAGAATTTCTTTAGGGAAATGTGATTGCAAAGCAAGATGGGAGAAAGGAAGGAATTTTGTGAGGAGCGCAGTGAATGCACTGGGTAGCTTCATTCTTCCTTCTCACTGTTTTTCCACGCAGGAGTTTGCCATTGCAAGATGATCGGTGCATATCAGATGCTTAACTCCGTGGAGTCTGGGGACACGTGGTGACTTGGGGAAGATGAACTGAGAAATGGGCAGAAGAGGGTATAGGGCACCTTCTCAGTGGAGGGCAGGGAGATTTCAGGCTTGTGGGATTATTTAGTCCTTTCATAGTGCATATCATCAGCTGTCTGTCTCTTAATTGTCTTAGCTATTTTGCAATTCTATATGGGTAAGAAATGATAGAAAACACAGGCAAATATTTTCCAT
>RJWT010004929.1:0-32100 GCA_004365215.1 Cuniculus paca
TAATTCACATTTAGTTTTTTTAAAAGATTCTAATTAGCAGGGCTGGGGATCTAGCTCAGCGGCCTAAGCACCTGCCTGGCATGCGCAAGGTTGTGAGTTCAATCCCCGGTGCCACACACACACAAAAAAAAGATTCTAATTAGTGAAATTTTCATCTGTGCAGTTATTTTTTAATATATTTTTCTTTATTGTCTTATATATGTAAGTACTTCAAAGTTTCTTGTTAATTCAAGTTTCTGGATCACAGAGGTTCTCTATTCTCTTTTTCGGTCATGATCCTGTCTCTTGGCATAGCTATTTTTAACTGAAGGACAAATACTGGTATGAAAAAACTGTAAGAGCTCTAGATGCTTTATTCCTTTAGAAAGGGTACACCCTCTACTCTGCTAGATGGAGGAGGACTATTTTAATCTACCCACAGATTGGACTCAAACCTACGTTGCTGTTTTGGTCCGGACCTATAGTTTGCCAGTGCTCCTAAGGCAGAGCTCAGCAGGATGGAGAACAGGGTATGTTCACCAAAGTTCCTGCTGCCCTTGGTAGATCATGAACGCTACTATGTTCCCAACACCATGAGATTAGTGAGAACTATTTTTCAGAGCTTTATGCTTATCTGTTTCAAGAAACATCACTATGAAGAAAATGTCAAACGCGTTCTGGGAAAACGTGGCTATAGAAGTTCAGTTCACCTGTGGAACTCTCTCTAGAATCTTGCCTCTCTGCTTTCTAGTTGCTGTAGCAGCTGTCTGACGACTGTAAACAGGTACTTTCTATACTTCATCTAGAGTTTTGATCTTGGGAGGTATGAAGGTCTATCAACTACTTAAGCCTAACCAGGAACAGAATCATATGCCTGGCTAGTAATTTCTAAAGGCATACAGTACACTGTCTAAAAAAGAGTACACTCTGAAGGAAATTCTGAAACATGATCATAAAACTTTTACGTAATGCAAACTCTTACTCCAGCTACAAATCACTGCTTTTCAAAACAGAACTATAAATATAGTTTTAAAATGAATTTTCCTTGTAAAGTCATTATTTCAGTTTGAATTCTGATGCTTACAAACCTTACACATCCCATGGGTCCTTTTTATAAAGCTATGTTTAAAGAGAATGGTTAAAAGAGACATCTTTGCAAGTCAGAGACTTTCACTGGTGGCGGAGGATACATGAAAGTAAAAGTAGCAAATATTAACAAAACTCACCTTGGATGATGCGGCATACGTGGTGAATCTCGAGTACCATTTGCTTGCTTTCTCCACAACTCCTTTTCCAGCAGTGAACACATTATGCCTTAGAACATCTAGTTTTGGTACTAGCAATGTATCTAAGTTAAATGAGGGTGATGGATGGGTTAATGTGTCTTGAGATCCTTCCCTAAATGGGCAAGTAGGTGAGAAAGCTGGAGAAGACCAGAGTCTATCCCTTGTTCTCTCCTCGCTTTTTGTGTAACTTTTAGATTTGATAAGTCTCACGGGCCTAGGAGAATTAGGAGGCAGGCTAGATCTTCTACCTGCCTTGACCAATGTTGGGCTTTTTTTATTGGTCAATTTATCATCACACGCCCGTTGTAAATCAATGCTTGGTGCACGACTTGTCAGAGGACTGCTCATGTTATTCATGTACATCTCAATTTCTTCAGCTAAATCACGCCTAGCAGATGGTGTTGAAATGCTTTTGCTGTCATCTTCATCGTCCTCCTCCTCTTCTTTTTGCTGCTGTTCAGTCTCAGCGACCAAAAGAGAAAGGGGGTCAAATCCTGTGGCGACATCAGTTTTTTCAGAAGGTTTTACTGAAAAGCTGCTGTTCAAACGTTGAATCCTCCCAGGATTTTGTGTAGCAACATATCCCACTTTTGATCTGTCTGCTTCATTGTCTAAGTCTTCGAAGTCAAAAATAACAGCAGAATCCATTTTATCTGCCAAACAACTAGGACCATCAAAAGGTGTATCATCATCACTGGATTCCTTTTCTAGACTGTTTCTTTTTGATCTTAAAGGTGGCTTTCCAATATCAAGACTATTTGGTCTTGCACTATTTGAGATAACATTTGAAAGAATTTTTGCATCAGCTCCTAATTTTTCAACTATATCTCCAGGGTTTGCTTCCTGATTAATTCTACTCAACATAAATCCCATCAATACACCTCCACTAAGGTTACGGTTTCTATTTCCCCAGGTCATTTGCTGCTGCAAATTAGGTTCATTGTCACTTTTATGTCTTTTCCTGAAGCATCTACTTTGAATGTTTCCTGCTTCATTTGTATCCTCAAGAGTTGACATTAAGAGCTGGTCAGGTATGCTTTCTGAAAAATGAGAAAGGTACTTTTAGCCACAAAAATCTGTGCAAATGTAAGTTATCTTAAACATTTAAAGTTCTAGTAATGTAAATGAACTTATGAGGTACTCACTGCCTTCCTGTTACTTGACATACACCATGTTAAGCATTTACACTATCTACCAAAAACATTTCAACATTCTTATGGGTTAAGAAAAAGTACTCAGATTTAAGTTACCCAGTCCATAAATGATAGAACTGCGGTTCAAATCCAGATTTAAGTATCAAAGTTTTGTTCCTAGACATTAGGATGTACTTCTTATAAAAAACTTAAAAAGACAATTGAGATTTATATTTAAGCCAAGTACAGTGATGCATGCCTGTAGTTCTAGCTACTCAGGAGGCTAATGCTTGAGGATCACAAGTTCAACACCAGCCTGGGCAACTTAGTGAGATTCTATCTCAAGAAAAAAAAAAAAAGCCAGGGGGCTTAGGGATATAGCTCAGTGTCAGAGCTCTTGCCTAACATGTACATAGCCTTGAGTTCGATCCCTAGACTCACACGCACAGAGATTTACATTTAATAATAATAAATGCACATTAAATGCACTAAATGGATTAAATAACCATAGTCATACAACTGTGTTTGTGCTAGATGAGCTTGAGATTCTGAGTCTTCTGCTTCTTAAAATGAAGAACAAACCCACAAATCTCCAAACCAAACCTAACAGATGGTAGCTATACTAACTTTATCATACATAAAATTTATTTTAAAATCACCAAATCTTTGGTACTACAGACACAGGGAAGTAATTTTACATTTGTTTAACATACTGACTGCAAGTTTACACCAGTGAAACATAAATAGCTATTATTATTATTCAGAAACCCTGTTCATTGCTTCCTATCAAATTTCTTAGTTAATAATGCTGAAAGCAGAAATCTAAGTTTTTGATATCTTTAATCATCCTTATAATGTGGGAGTCTTATAAAGTATTAATTTAGGTACAGTACTGTCAATTATTCTTAGATGCTTTATTCAACAGAATTAGATTTTTGCAACTAGCCAATTACTAAAAATATGCCTTTTTTCTCTTGCCATGTGATACATGCAGGTATCAGGAAAAGATAAAAGATAACAGTAAGGCCATAAAAGATTAAAAACTATTATTGTTTAATAAGCATGTAAACAAGGAAAAGAGAATACAAGACAGGAAATTTTTTCTTTTATCAGTTCATGATTGAGGACATAAATCAAGACTTTTTTTCTGATATTCTGGGAAACCTTCTGTTTGACAGGTTAAAATTATAAAAAGCTTACAGGAGTATTGTAACTCAAATATAATACTCTGGAATTGCACTGAAATAGATGAGCAAGAGTTTTCTGCAAAGCTACCCCTATGCTATGATCAAAAGACAAAGCTGGTTATTAGGCTATCCTATGGACTAGCAAATTATATTTCTGAGCCATACCTAGTTCAAGGTCTGTTTTTTGTACAGTTAATGGTTTTTGTAACTACAAAGGGCTGTAAAAGTCATGCACACACTCAGAAGAGGTAACACAAGTTGTATATGGTCTGGAAGGACCCAAATATTTATTATGACCTTTTATAGAAAAGTTTGCCCAATCCTAAATTTCATACATGCTAGATTCTACCAGACTAGGCATGCCTCTAACACAGAGGCAACAGATGATTTAACTTCCTTAGTCTAGGTGACTTTAATGACAAAATTCTAAGCAGTGACATTAATGTGTGAGTTTATGAGGGTTTCTGGAAAAACTTTTGCTTTCCTGCCCAAAGGGATAGAAATAGTTTGTACTCTTTTTTCTTCTCATTGCTTCTGCCGAACAGATAGATTATGCCTAGAGATACCAGTGGTCACATTATAATCATCGTTAGGTCAAGAAAATTGATGGCAAAGTTCCTTACTCAGTATCTAGAACAAGTGCTTACCTTTTAATTTCCTATTTGAGAAAAATAAATCTCAATTTGTTGAAGCCACTGTTAATCATATTTTCTGAGATTTAACAGATTAGCCTTTTCTCAAATCTTTGAACACACTGTGACAGGCTCCTACCCCACATCCTTTTACATATGGTTTCCCTCCACTTGGCATCTGCCCTCTCAATTCCTCCTTCCCAACCTTTATCCTTGTTTATTTTCTATTCTTCTTTAGGATCTAAGTTGAAAAACTGTATTCCCAAGGAATCCTTCCCCAGTCAATGTCTCCCCAAACAAGACACATCTCTACTGTATGTTCTCATAGCAACTTCTAGCCATTCTTCACAAATGTAATTTTAGACTATTTTTAAATTGATTTAACATCTTTCCATTCCTTCTTCCCATCTGCTTTCTCCATGAATGCAGGGGCTCCATTTAATTTTTGTTCCTTATATATCCCCAGCAATACCTGGTACATAGTAGTGAACAGAAGAAGCTCAAAAAGTATTTACTGAATGAATACTGTCACTGGCAACAACTGTAGTCAACAGACCAATCCAACATATACATTAGATATCAGAATATGATACATTTTGTTATTGGTAAAGACAAAAAGTTAAAGCATACTAAAGCAGAATTAAGCTTAGAGAAACATCTGAGTTATACTTTCCTCTGGTTAAACTCTCAGTAATTCAAGGTATGTTTACCAAATCACTAAATTTGTAAGATAATCATGAAAGAACTACAGGTTGAAGATTTCATTTTACGACAAAATCAAATATTAAAACATCTGCGTATTTCTGTATCTTTTAGTAGTTGACCATCGTGTACATATGCGCAATACATGTATGCATATGCAAGTATGTATTCAATGATATAAATTAAATATCTAATATTGTACTGCAAAACATAATCTGAAAAATGCTTTGAATCCCAGGATGTACTAGTATGTAATATGATAAAAAAGTTTCTGAAAAATAAGCATGCTGCAAATCACACATATAGTCTTTAGCAGTAGTGATAAATTCATGGTACTTAGTGCCAAATGTTGCTATAGTGAGAAATATAAGATAATATATAAAAAAACACTTTGAGCTGAGTGTAGTGGTAGATGCTAAACTCATCTTCTTGGGAGGCTGAGGCAAGAGGATCTCAAGTTTAAGTCCAGCCTAGGCAACTCAGTGAGAATCTATCTGTTATGGTTAATACATTGTGTCAACTTGAGAAGTTTAAAAGTTTAACTCAGAGACTCAGCAGGGAGTCAAGGTTCTTTGTAGATATCCTCATCCTGTGTGATGGAGAGCAAGGACATTTTGTATTACACCCACCCTGAAGGTGGGGCAGTGGCCTGTGTACAATTTAAGGGTAGAGAAGAGGCTTGCATTTTTGCTATTTTGCTCTGGCTGCTGCCTTGAAGTGCTGTCCCTATGCCATGCCACCCTGCCTTGGACCCAGCTGATTATGGACTGAAATCTCCAGAAACTGTGAGCTAAATAAACCTTTCCTTGCTTCACTTTGGGTGTCAGGTGTTTGTCTCAGCAACGAAGAAAAGTGACCAAAACACTATCTCAAAATAATATTTTAAAAGGGCTGGAGAATGTAGCTCAATGGTACAGTGCTTGCCTGTCATATATGATGTCATGGGTACAATCCCCATGACAACAAAAAAGAGGACACTGAAAAGAAAAAAACAAACGATGTTAAATTATCTGAAGGGTTATTCTTTTCACTTAAAAACTGTCTAGCTGTATGGCATCCTTAGACATATCACCTCTCCCGTTCCTACTTCCCTCTTCCACAAAGTCCCGAAAGTCCAAACCTAAAAGGCAGTGTATAGTAGGAGGTATGTCACATACGCTGTTACAGTAAAAACTTACACGAAATGTGCCACAAAATATAAAACTCAAACTACTAAGCTATACCGTGAGAAGTTGTACAACTATAATTTTAAAATAACTAGAAGAACTAAGACTCATTAAAAATAAATATTCACTAGGTCATAGTACAATTCATTCTGCACATAACAAATATGTTTTCTTCAACTCACCTGTGCATTCTCCTGATATTTTGTCACCACTGTTATTACTTGTGCCACTGAGGCGGACTATACTGGAAGAACTCTGATAACTTAGCTTAGGAAGGCAGTCGGCACTTCCTTTTGCGCTCTCGTTCTCCGACACTATAAAGATGAAAACGAAAATGTTAACAAGATGGATCTCTATACACACAATAGGAGGTATAAAGAGAAGTAGCCTTTAGTCTTAAAATATGTCTACCTAAAAACTGGTACTAAGAATATATTGAATACCTGTTTTTTATGTATTAGTTACTCACAAATAAATCATTCCACTTATTTGAGGTCTCAAAGCATGAATCAAATTATTAAGTACAGCTCATACATGAGGTTCAAATTTTATACTTCCTCTTTAGTTGTGAAAGTGAGCTTTTGGTGAGGAAAGCAGGGTGATAATTATAAGCCACAACCCATTACAAAACTTCGAAATGTAACTAAACCTCAGAAAAGAGATTCTGTTTAAACACATACATATACGAATACCTGTATTTCTCCAACAACAAGTGTATTTTGTGAGCTATATACATCATTCACTTTTATAGTATTTAAACAGTGTTTTGCCATTGAGGTCATATATGAAAAATCTGTATGGAAATATTATTGGTAGGGAGAGCTTATAATGAAAGAAAGAGTTATAATAGAAAAATGGAAACTAAAACGTACTTTATTACTTAAAAGTACTTGTATTTTTTATGAATATATAAATTCACAATTTTATACATTTTCAACTTAATACCTACAGGAACTAGAATCGCTCTCTTTTTTATCTTTTTCTTCTTGAACATACTCAGTAGATGCATCCCCTCTTCTAACTTCATCCTTGGATAATGAATTGTACCCAAGATCAGACTGGCCACCTGGTAAAAAAAAAAAAAAAAAAAAGAAAAGAAAAGAAAAGAAAAACCACCCTATGCTGTTTATCATACTTCTTTAGGGAAAGCACTTGAAATCAGGAGCAATATATTAGTGTTTTGGATAAATTCTAATTGAAAGCTATTCCTACCATATCTCCATTCATGTAAGAAATCTCAAAACAATTTACTTTTGGCTCCACAGTGCAGTAAAAACTTCATTCACACTACTATGTGTGCACCCAAAGACACAGATCAGTTCATGTCCTTCGGTGGAGAAGGGTTGGATTTCAACTAAGCAGTAGAGAAGATATATCATAATAGAACATTCATACATAGGTCACTGGAGCTCAGTATCTAATGATTCTACCAAGGAGTTAAATTTCTTTAAATTTATTGACAATTTTTTCAAAATTTAAATGAAGGATCGCACATGAAGTACTAACATACAGGAACAAGAAAAATACCTGTATCAAAGTTACTCTTAAGAAAGCAAAAGTTATATAAATTTAAGAAAACTACAACACTGTTTTGCTAAAGAGGCTTATCATTTTTTAATTGTTTCCATTACTTAGTATCAAAAGATGAGGTTCTGATTTTTTTTTAAACAGGGTCTCGCTATGTAGCTTAGGCTAGCCTTGAACTCATTCTCATGTCCCTGCTTCCCAAGTGCTGGTATTACAGGCACATGCCATCATGCCTGGCACGCACCACCATGTCTGGCATCAACTTTTCTTTTTGTTTGAATCTCCAATTTCCAGATTTGTTAACACAAGGTTGCTATGATTAGACTAAAAATAAAACTGTTGTATAAACTTGTGAATAAATCTAAAAGTATTATATTAATACCAGTAGGTATTTACTTCAATACCTTTGCCATAATTTTGAGTTTGCATTTTTCTAATTGAATTTTGAAGTCCCATTTGCAAAGAAATTAGAGAGAAATATGTGAAGATAATCTTGAAATTCATGCCTTTATAAGGTTCTGCATTGTTTAAAATAGTCTTTTAAAAAGCCATAGTTAAAAATAAAAGATCTCATCATTTTTCAGAGATAATGCCTGAGAATGACTGCTACAACTGATTAAATTCACACTGCATTATCAAGAAATAAAACCACTGAGGCAGGAGGATCACTTCAAGTTCGAGAACAGTCTGGGCTATGAAGTGAGCTCAAGGTCAACCTGAACTGCATAATGAGACCCTGTCTCAAAAAGAAAAAAAAAAGAAAAGAAATAAAAACCAGGGCCGGGGATTTAGCCCAAGCAGTTCAAGTGCTTGCCTGGTAAGCACAAGGCTGTGAGTTTGATTCCTGGTACCAAAATACATAAATAAATACATAAAACCAGCCAAGGAAAAATTACTATGAGTATTGTATTTCAATACAATCAGCTTATACTTATTAATCTCAAAGTAGAATTAAAAGTAGACAGAAAAATGTTGACACTGCAGATAGAAATTTGTATTTTATCAATAATGTTTCAAGTTTTAAAGTTTCTGACAGGGTGTGCTTACACTATTTGAAAATCATGTGTAATTTTTTAAATGTAGTAATGAAAACTCAGAATAATGTAATATATTTTTAAGTGTGTTGGCTTCAATAGAGAAGGTTTATGTATGAACCCTATGCCCTCTTCAGTACTATGCTATTTTTTTTTTTTGCAGCACTGGGGATTGAACTCACGACCTTGCGCTTGCTGGGCAGGCACTTAGACCACTGAGCTAGATCCCCAGCCCTGGTGTTTTTGAGACAGGGTCTCACTATGCCATTCAGGCTGGCCTTGAGCTCACTTTGTAGCCCAGGCTGGTCTCGAACTCACAACAATCCGCCTGTCTCAGCCTCCCGAGTGCTGGGATTACAGGCGTGAGCCACCAAGCCTGGCTGCTATGCTATTTTTAACATTTAAAATTCTAACTTTAAAACAGTTTAAGATCCATAAGAATATACCACAGTATAGAGAGTTCCTGGGGTATCCCTCATCCAACTTCCCTACCGGTACCTTATATGACTGTAGTACAATGTTAAAACCAGAAAATTAACATTGCTATAATACTACTAAGAAACAGAGCAAAAGCTATCAATATTTTCAAAATTACAAAGAACTATCCAAGAGAATGCATGGTAAAGGGGCTAGGTGGAACACTTGCCTACCATTGTTAAGGCCCTGTGTTCAGTGCCTAGCACCACACATACACAAAAGTAGGGGATGTAAGGAAGAATGAGGGAGGTGAGAGAGGGAGGAAAAAAGGTGAGGGGGGTAAGACAAGGCAGGAGGAGGGAAGAAGGGAGGGATGAGGAGGAGGAGCAGAAAAAAAGAAAAAGAAAAAGATATAGTGAAGAGATCTGTGGCTACCCAGAGTTAAATTATTATGGACTAAATTCTTAAAGTACTTTACAATCTCTCAAAGAATAAAATTGCATGTAGTTATTCAATTCAGTAGGAAATCAAGTACCTAACATATAAAATTAAAAAGTGACAGTTAAGCACATCGCTGAAAATAAAAATTTTAAAAATACAGGCTAGCAAATCTTGTTTTGAAAATGCACTGTAATGAATATATACGTAAGCACACACAAACCTGTGCTAGCTCTATCATCAGTAGCATACACTCTGATTAAACCCGTATTAAAAGGTGCCTGCTCCACAGAGTGTGTCCCATGACCACTATCCATGCTGCCATGACTAACAGTATCCAGGTCACTGCCATCTGCTTAAGAACACAATTTGATAGCATTTTACTACTTAATGAGACACCAAAAATATACATTAGAGTTTGTTGTTCAAGCTAATAATCTACTGATGTAATAATAAACATGAAAAGTGCCACATAATCAGCAAAATACAACTAACACAAAGAAACCTACTATGAATTATCAATGAACATTGAAACAAGACCACCAAAGGTAGATAATTAACTGAAAAAAATTTTTTTTAAGTTTTAAAATTTTTAAAAAATACAGGCTGAACTTCCCTAATCCAAAAATCTGAAATGTTAAATTTTGTAAGTGCCAATGTGATACCACAAGTGCAAAATCCCACACCTGACCACATGTGACAGATCACAGTCCAATGCAGGCACACTAAAAATACTATATAAAAATACCTTTGGGCTGTGTGTACAGGGTTAAATAAATTTTGAGTTTAGACCTTGGTTCCACGTTGGAGATATCTCATTATGTATATGCAAATATTCCAACCCCCCCACCAAATCCCAAGTCTCAAACACTTCTGGTCCCAAGTTTTGTGAATAAGGGATAGGCATCTTGTGTTAGAACTTACTCAATGGTAATAAAAGCCAGAAAATATTCAGTATTTTGAAAATATTAAAAATTTCTAAAAACACAAAATGCAAACCACTCAACTAATTTTGAAGAAAAAGTAAAACACATATATTCCTTAATTACCTGAAAGAGTTGTTTGTGATGAGTGTGCACATTTCTTTAAAGCTCTTTTGAACTGTGCTACTCCTAAAACAACATTTCTTACTTTTGTCCAGAGAAAATAGCCACTACGACTTCTTGAAGGCCAGGTACTTTCCAAAACAGCCTATTCATTAAAAAAAAAATGAAATAATTTTTATAAGTGAACATATGCTGGCTCTAGAATCAAGCTAAAGAATATGAGAGCAGACTATATAAAATGAAGAACACAAAATTCTTATCAATTTACAAAATATATTTTGAATACTCTAAAATAAATGACAAGTAACCCCTGCATCCTTTACTTCTACCATTAAACTAAGGTTTTATAATGACAAAAATAGTTTTCTCCATTAAATCCAAATAATTACCTTATTATAGTAACCATAAGTAATTGCATTGGGATCAATACCAGCTTTTCGCATTTCAAAAAGTACTCGAACTGCAAGTACTGGCTGATCATACTGCCCACAGAGCTGCATGAGAATGCGGTAGCACACCTGAAAACACAAGTTGAATAGTATACAGCAACAAAGATACTTATGTTCATAGATCTAGGGTAAAATGATGCAGTGGAAAGAGTAACTGTTACCTCATCAGGTGGATCCATCTTCTTTGACTGCATTTTCTTTAGCACATCATAGGCTGTTTTCAGAGCCCTGACTTTGGAATGACACACTTTCACATAAGCTGGCAGACAAATAAACCACAGCCCGTAACAGTGGCGCAATAGGCACCTAGACCACATCTGAGGGATGGAAGAATACTTCTTGGCAATTTTATGGGCTGATTTAATTTCCTAGACAAAAATGCAAAAATCAGACTTAGGCTACCTTATTTAAAGGAATGAAGAAGAAGTAAAAATCACATGCTTTTATAATGCTTCCATAAGAAAATCTGTATAAAATTAATACACTTTCAAGCTTCTCTTGACTATGTATTATGGAAAATATAAAATAAAGTTCTAGGACAAGGTGACTGGGATACTTTCCTGATGTGAGATTACTATAAACTATCTTCAGAGTGCATGAAGAGAATTATCTAGCAATAGTTATATATAGGGTGGTAAAGTATATTAAGGGAGCATAGCATCAAATTTACTTCTCATTCTAATACTTGAATATGTGAAGAATTCAAAAATTTCTAAGTACCTGTTTTGTTCTTCTGAACATGGGAGAAGGGCTGTTAGCACTACTTGATTTTGAAGGCAATTTACTCTTCCGCATTTGAAGAAATCCTTCAGGTCTCTCAAATAAATTGTTCCTAAGAACTGGAAACCCATTATAGCTGTTTTAGAAAAGAAAAAGAAATTCTCAAGCACACATAGACAATCACAGTGGTTGTAAGCTAAAAAAAATTATGATCAGTAACTTACAAGAATTTAACTATCTCCATCAGGCTATAATACATACTCAATAAATACTTATGCTAACATTGCTTTTTTATAAAAATATTTTAAAAATGTAACAGCCAAATATAGATTCAGTATATCTTGAGGTAGTGAGGAGAAATACGCTTAACTTAGTATCAAACACCAAAGTAGACTCAAACTTTGAAAAGTCAATATTTATATAAATATATAGGAAGTATATTAGAAAATATGACTATTGCTAAGAGGTCCATGAAATCAATAATCTTTCAAACAGCACAACCATAGATTTCATTGCTTTGGATTAACATATTTACTGTAGAACCTCTCTTAAAAAGATGCAAAAAACAGCTTTAGGTGTAATATATTAGACCTCAGGCATAGCTTTCGAATTATGAACTGGTTTGTCAGACTAGCTAGCCAGGTCCTGGTTGTTCAGAACCACATTTATGTATTTAAAAAAAAAACACAAAAAACTCCAAGAATTTGGAGAAGTAGTTTGGAAAAGAGGAAGCAAAGACTAGAACTGGCTCTAGGAGGGGGGTAGGTCTAATTAGGGTACTAGAACAAAGTATTCTGGGCACTTAAAATGTTGCAGCTAGGAGAAACACATGCTGAAAAGAAACAAAGTAGCCAAAGGCAACAAAATTAGCCTACATTATAATATTCATAAAATTATATAGTTTTACGTAGTTAAGAAGAAACTTAAATATAGTAAGACATGATTAAAAAGTTATGTATTACTATAGGTGAATTCGGTAGAATAAGAAAGTACTAGTCATGAGTAAATGTGCAGCGATAAAACAGCAAAAAAGTTAAAAAAAACATGTCCTTTCTAAAAAGTCATTGCATATACAAAAGGTGTCAATGCGACCACTTTATATGCCTTAAGGAAATGCCTCTTCATTTCACACACAATGTGAGTATGAACCACCTCTGACTGAGAGTACCCACTGTGGTTATTAAAGACATTTCAGTTGTTTTTCCAGTGATTATTACGGTCATACTCAAATTATACTGGCAGTCTCAAAAACAAACAAACAAAAAAAACGACTAGACTCCTAAAAAAACCCCAAAAAACTGAGAATGTTTTAAGTTAAGTAATACAGAAAGAAAAACTGTATTAGTGAAAACATACTAAAAGACTCAGAAATAGAAAGTACTAAAGAGATAAAAGAAATGAGATCTTGTTTAGAAGGAAAAAGAAAGAAAATATTAGTAGAAACAGTTTAAATATCTTTGACAAAAGACAGACTTTAAAAAGTGATTATGAGCAACATCATCAATGGAAGACAAGAGCAGGAATCAAGTAGCCTATGAATTAATTCACAAACATTCAGTACACCAATTTTTCATCTGTAAAATGAAAAATTTAATCCAAGTCATAAATAATGATGTTCTGAAAAGTTCTTTTTTAATGGAAATAACAAACTAAGTAACTTATAGACATGAAATAGTTTTAGAATTTTTAAAATAAGTATTATAGAATCAAAACTAATCAAAATCTAAAAGGAAATATAATTTTAGTTAAAAATAAATGTATACAGTGCTAAAAATTAAACAATGAATCTATTCCTATCACAGCCCTTATTTCACAGTGTTCAGAACTTTTCGCGTTTTCCCACTAGACTTGAAGGCAGGAATAATGTGTTACTGAAGCCTGTACACACAGTATTTAGCAATGTGTGACAGAATTTCCTAAATTAACAATAGACTCTAATAATTCTCAATTTTTGTTAGTTAAAAATTTTGTAAACATGAATGGCTTAAGAAATTATCTCATACAAGTCTCAGCCAAATATTGACCTTAAGGTAGATTTAACTTTTTGTAGACCCAAGTTACATTCATCAATATGTGTACGGAAGGAAAGAGTGAGTGAAAGTGAAGAAATCATGTTTAATAAGAAAAATTAAAATTCTACAATAAAAGTGCTGCACTTGAATGGGGAAGTCTAATCACAAGCAGTATTTATGGCATTTATGGAGATTAGAGCTGCCCAAATATGTATTACATAAAATTATATATATTTTTTCTCCATTTAAACCTCAAAACTTAATAATGGATGTGGGATAAGCTTGCTTACCACCTAAAAATTAGGTATCTGTAAAGTTTGGATTTTTGAAAATAGCACAGTCCTTAGAAAGCTACGTCACAGGTGATGGATTGCTTCTCTTTCAATCTCAAACATTCTGCTTCTTGAATACCTGTACTGTAAAGGGGGTTCTTCACCATTGGGTAGATGGGGGATCTCAGGTGGTGTTACAAAAACAGTGTGTTCACTTTTGAAAGACTCATCCAGTTCTATTAGTCGTACTTCACCATTCTTGTCCATATCCACCTGAAAGAATTTTAAAGACATATATTTTAAAAAGCCTATTAGCCAAGTGTCCATCTACAAGTAATGATTAAACAATCTGCAAAAATGTATACTAAAGAACTATTAAAATAGAAAGCTGAAAAATCATTGTATACAACACACTATCTTTTCAGCATGAAAACTGGAAAATAAAAACATTCATTTTTTACTTATGTTTACATATAGAAATACATGGAGAAGAGGAATAAGATGAATAAAGACGAGACAGAGCCTAGATACCCCAATACAGTCCACAGAACTATATTTGGTAAGAAAAAACTAATACTATCCAATATACTTGTAATGAGTAAGTTGGAGAGCAAGAATTGTTAACAAGGTATATCTTAAAGAGAAGGTGTTAGGGCAGAGGAAATCAAAAAAAGAAAGGAAAAAAAAAACCAAAACAAAAAAGGAGAAGTTTAAAAATTTTTCTATTAAGAAATACATGTAAAATCTTGTATAAATTGTTGGTTACAATTTCACAGTACTACATTCTATAATTTCTGTGATTAAAAAATATTAGTAATGGCAATCCATAAAGTAAACTAGCTAACATCAGGGCATGTTTTAGAATTATAACTAATGACAAGAGATAATGTTCACAAAATAATGACAAATGAAAAAAATCAGGCTAAGCCATATAGATATAGATTACTTTTAAAACAGTGTGTGTGTTATACAGATGCATCTCTGCATTCTCTCATACACATACACAACACATATGCATGCACAAACAAGTCTCAAAGCATAAACTCTGGGTAGTAGTAGTACCATCAATTAATAAATTTTCTTCTTTATTTTTCAATCAAAAATATGCATTAGTTTTATTTGATTTTTTAAAAAGTACAAAAATAATAAACAATAAAAATTTAAACAAGGCAGAATATATTATTTTTAAAACAACAAACCACTTCAATTTTGTTGGGATATTTAAAAATTAATCAGCATAAAAGATGGTATCTTCCCTTGTTATCTTGTCAAAGACTTTTATATGGTAAAACTAGCAATGATACAACAAATACAGTAAACTGGGTAATCATACACCCTGCACTACTCAAAACTGATACAATCTTTTTTAGAAAGCAAGATGTGTTTAAACATTTCTACTACATTAAGAAAATAATCTAATGTGAAAAAAGTAATCAACCTAAAAGACGTTTTTGCAGGACTGCAACAGAAACTAACGAAGTCATCTACATGTCAAAACATAGGTAAAGAAGGAAAACAGTAAAGATTACGCAGATTTACGGTTGAACAAGATAAAGTTTGCTTTTGTAGCTCCTGAAATCTCATCAAAATGAGAGTAAGATGATTGGGAGGAAAAGAAAACCTACAAAGATAAAACAAACTGAATAGAGGACCACAGCAGAACTGGAATCCAAAACATTTTAGAAGCTACTAAGTCACTGGCCCGTGAAAACTGAAAGTCACCTAGCAGGCACTGGGGAGGGGAAGGAAAAGAGAAACCAGCACACCATTTTCCTCCATCAGGACAGGAATAAAAAGTGCCAAATGCTTGTGAACTGGGAGTGCAAGTGAGTTTGCAGCAGGATTATTTAAAAGCCTACACTTAAGGACTCCCAATCCATGGCCCAACCTAAGACAGTTAGGACACTACCTCTCACCGATGCTGGGCAGAAGACCAGGTTAGGTTTTTCATTCAAGGGCACTGGGGGAGATGAGGGAGGTTACTGAAAACAGGTGAAGTAAATGCCCACATGTAACAATGAGAAAAACTCAGTTATCTTCCTCACTCAACTGTGCGTACGCTAGCAGTTAGGCCCATGTTCCCCAGGATAGAGACTGGCCAGAGATTGCAGGATAACTCTCAAAGAAAACTAATCAACCTAAAATGGAAAAAAAAAAAATTACAGGCACTGTAATTTACAGGGATTCCAATGATGTAGATGAGTTATTTTATGATTATCAACTCCAAAGTAAGGAAGCCTCAAGCCCTACTTTCCCAGAGAGCGTTCCTATGAGCTCTTTTGCTTCTTCAAAATGACAGCCAACCAAAAACAAAAACCAAAAAACCCTAAGAAATAAGGAAAACTGGTAACTTTAAAGAGCACAAAATAAACAGATAAATATATTCAGAAAAGGCAGTGAATGCAGGGAAAAAGATGCCTTCAAAGTAATGAGTAAGCCTACACTCATAAAATAACAAGATGCTATATAAAAAAGGAGCATTCAAGGCAGGCATGGAGGCTCAAGCCTGTAATCCCAGCACTCGGGAGGCTGACACAGGAGGACAGGTGTGAGTTCGAGACCAGCCTGGGCTACAAAGTGAGCTCAAGGCCAGCCTGAACCGGCATAGTGAGACCATGTCTCAAAAAGAGAAGGCCTGGGGATTTGGCTCAGTGGCCTAAGTGCCTGCCTGGCAAGCGCGAGGTCATGAGTTCAATCCCTGGTGTCGTAAAAAAAAAGACCATTCAGTCACTCTGTAGGAAATTGTAAACATGACAACATAGTGATAAACTATACTATAAAGGTTGGAAGATTAAATTGAAGAAATCTCTCAAAGCAGTAGAACTGAGAGAAAATGACATGAAAAAAGAAAATCAAGAGGATCAGTCCAGGAGGGATAATGTCCAAATAATATGTCAGAAAAAGAGAATGGAGTTGAGGAAAGAACAAAAAAAAACAAACAAACAAACTGCAAGAAAATGCCCCAGAATTGAAAGAAATGTATTCACAGATTAAAAGAGCTGATGCATATTTGAGTCAATTAAAAAAAAAAAAGAAAGAAAAAAAAAAAACAGGTCTACACAAGGCAAATTCTTATGAAATCTCAGCAGGAACATCAGGGATCTTAAAAGTTTCCACAGAGAAAATGGGATCGGGCACAAAGGAACAGAATGTAAGTTGGCATATGAGTTCTCAACAGTAACAGTGAAAACTAAAACAATGCAGCAATGACTACAAAGGTTTAATTAAGCAAAATCACTGATCAGATCCTGGGGAAAATTTCAGGTAGGCAAAGAAAAAGAAAGGAAGAAAGGAAGAAAAAAAGAAAGAAATAAGGAAGAAAGAAGAAAAGAGAAAAGAAAAGAAAAGAAAAGAGAAGAGAAGAGAAGAGAAGAGAAGAGAAGAGAAGAGAAGAGAAAAGAAAAGAAAAGAAAAGAAAAGAAAAGAAAAGAAAAGAAAAGAAAAGAAAAGAAAAGAAAAGAAAAGGAAAGAGAGATGGATGGATCTCCCAGGTACTTTTCTCAGGGAGCTATTAGAACATATACTTCAACATAATGGGGGTGGGGCAGAGGGCATAGTTACTGAAGCCAGAAAGCAGGAAATCCAGTTTTAGAGAGGTTAATTCTGTGGTTACCAAGATAGTGAAGGAAAGCCTCAGATCATGATGTGAAAAACAATCAGTTCAGATTAGAACAAGAGAATGGAAAACACCAGCGTGAATTTTGAAAAGATTAAATGTGTTTAAAAAATAGAACTTTTGTACAAAAGTTCAGCGATGGATTAAGTCATAAGACAAATTAATTATTCAATTGTGAGAAAAGTCTATGCAGTATATAAAAGGAAATTGAGTTATTATATACACACATGCACACATGCACATGTATCTCTCCTTGCTGTAATTACACACAAAGTGATGATAATAGGGGCCAGGGATATAGCTCAGTGGCACAGCGCCTGCTTGGCAAGCATAGGATCATGAGTTCGATCCCCGGCACCCCCCCCAAAAAGTGATAATAATATTAATACAGAACAATTACTTCACCAAAACTCAAGCTGTAACTATATTGGGAGAATGTTGATGGTAGTAAACATGACATTAATAAATAACATGAAAGCTAATAAGCATCACTAAAAACATATTTAGAAAGTAAATGACTGAAGAAGACAGAGCAGAAGAGAAAGTGGTTGCCTCTGGGGATCAGAAATAGAATGGAAAGGACAGAATACAGTCCTCTAAATTGTTTAACTTTTAAAACTATGTCATGTTTTACTGTGATAAAAAAAGTAAATTTATTAAGACACTTGGCAGCAATATTATAAATGCTTATAAAATATACTCATGTATAAAAACTATTTTGAAATTATGTAGAAACACTGGAAATAGACTGTTCATTAGGGTACTGGGCTTATGGAATTTTTTTCCTTTTGTTTTCTGCATTTCCTGTTACTGTAGTAATTTAATAAATGTGTTAAAAGAACTGAATTTTTAATAGGAAATATAGACTACTTTAGCTGTTATCACGAAACCTAAAGATACTTTTAAAAAACATTAGAAATATGTTAATGCTAAGGGCTGGGGATTTAGCTCAGTGGCATAAGCGCCTGCCTGGCAAGCCCAGGGTCATGAGTTTGATTCCCAGTACCAAAAAAAAAAAAAAACAAAAATGTTAATGCTAATTCAAATCACACATATTTCTGGTGTCCATGAGCTACTCAAAACCAAGAGAGGTATTTTATACTCACATTTTTATGCAAATAAAATGAGTTAAGTAGTGAGCAAGGGCAGCAATGACAAAGTGGAAGAGATGGATGTGAATAAAAGGTTAAAACAATTGCCCAAGGTTACAGGAAAGAAGGCTGGAAACTACAGCTATTTCCATACTGAAATACTATAAGGTTGACTATCTATGAGTAACAGGTGTTTTTAAATTTTTATTAATTTATTTAACAGTTTATTTTTTGATAGTTTCTCTCCAGACTTGCACCTACTTTCCAGTCTTTAGCCTTTTTGTTTTTATGGGAAAAGGATGGAGTTCAGGACAACTGCTCTAAATTTCAATACTGCAAGGACTATTAAAATTTTAAAATTTGTGTTATAAATAGCTTGGTAAATTTTTTTCCTTTACTTGTACATTAATTTCTACATTACAAAAATTGCTGTGCCGTAAATCCTACCGGCATTTATCAGTTGGATATCTCTCTTTTGGAAAGCACAGTGACATCTGTCTTTATTGAAAGAAAAAGAAACCCAACACCCACGGCAAGATAAAATTAATCTTCATGTTCTTTTATATTTCCCACAAGACATTAATATGCTCAGATCACACTGCAAAGAGTTGCTTTAAAAACCAAGAAAAAAATCTTACCAGACTATTTGTTACACAGAACTGCCCTTAGTTAAGCACAATCCTACAGGGACAGATTGTAAGGATTTAAAATATAACCATGTGAAGAACAAGAACACATGATTCTTAAATTAGTCATAAATGAAACTCAAATAATTCTCATATAATCTTTTTTCTTATTTCTACCCATCATTATTCACTTTTGATTTTTTTTTTCTTTACTGGGAGTTGAACCTAGGGCCTTCACACGAACCTATAACCCTCTACCTTTATTTTTAATTTTGAGACAGGGTCTTGTTAAGTCACTATGACATTTTCCAGGGCTCAAACTTGTGATCCTCCTGCCTTAGCTTTCCAGAGTGTTGGGATTTCACGCCTGAGTCATCATGCCTGGCTTCACTTTAGCTTTTAAAGTCAGTCAAATGGTTTCTGTTTGGATATGCTAAGATCAAAAGAGGAAAATATCTATTTCTGCTCAATCTCAGTCATGATTGGCTTAGCAGTTAACACATATCTAACATTATTTATTTTCTATAGTTAAACTGCCAGAGGTAAGAGAATTTGTTCACTCAAAAAAAAAAAAAAGTCATTTAACTAACCTATACGTAAATGATTATTTTCAAGGTGCTACTGATATTCAGCAAACATTTGCAGATTAAAAATAAGCACTCTTTCTGTTTACTGTGGTACTGAGGTATTATTGAAATATGTAAGGCAGGCTAGGCATAGTGGTACATGCCTGTAATCCCAGCACTCAGAAGGCTGAGGCAGGAGGATGGTCTTGAGTTCAAGAGTTGAAGGCCAGTCTGAAATACATAGTAAGACTGTCTCAAACAAAACAAAACAAAAGAAAAAATCCCTCCATCTACTTCCCCCCCCCCCCAACTCCGGCCCGATAGTAGCACATTGTTTATTTATATTTCAGGAAGTTCCACTTAACACTAGGGATACAATTAACCTCAGTTCCAACTATGTATGAAGTTTATTAAGATAAATTTTACATTTCTAATGCCTTACTTTATATAATAAAGGAATTCCTTGAATTAAAGCATTCTCAGTTTTGAGTTTCTGACTAGTCATTAAAATCTTCAAGTATAATGTTAACCCAACATATATGTGATCTTTTGTTAGATCTAAATTTTGAATAGGTAAATAACATTTTTAGGAAAACACTATACCTAGAAACAATAATTATACACTTAATGAAATTTTATTTTTTAAGACTTCTCAGAATTTTTTAAGGGAATTGTTCCAGTCATCACCTGCACTGACACTCATCACATCAATAGCACAAGACTGACAGAAAAACAAACATAATGTATCAGCTATGTTAATTAAAATACACTCCTTAGGACATGATCCCCTAGGTACCGAGCAAAATTACAAGTTTTTTTTTTTTTTTGTGGAACCGGGAATTGAACTCATGACCTTGCGCTTGCCGGGCAGGCGCTTAGACCGCTGAGCTAGATCCCCAGCACAAGTCTTGTATATCTTATAATATTAGTGAATAAGTTCATCAAAACATGTGACACTACATGAGTTTAGCTGAAACAGGCACTTTGGAACAAGATGCATTAAATGTATCAAAAGGAAACAATGTAAGATTTCTCTCTTCTGGACTGTTAATTAGACTCCAACCACAATTTAGGGTTCCCATGTGGTTTAGTAAATTTACTGGATAAGGCAAGCTATGAGCTAAACCCTAGTCACTAATGCGGTCCCTTGTGATTCGGTTAGCTTGGCCCGGAGAATGACTGTTCTACAAATGTATGATGCTGGTCACAAGGAATGCTCCATGAGTCCATATGCATGACAAGGGGAGACCTAGTACCATATGGGAAAAACATTCACACTACGTAATGCTAATCAGAAACATCACCTTTATGTACAAAAACCAACACAATTATCCCTGTGAAAAAGAATTTAGAGAAATTATTTTTAAAGACATACCTACTATTGCCAATATCTAATTTTATAAGCATCAAATAAGTCAAATTTAAAATTTTGATTAAAATACTGAAAAATTAGCTCATGGTACAATGCTTTAATGAAAAATTTGTCAAAAGCTAGGTCATTATCTCCTTCTCAGTATAAATAGGCACAGCTCAATCTACAAAAAGGCAGGGTTCCAAACATCCATTTGTAAACAGGCTGTTTAAAATGTAGGAAATACATCTTCCCTCAAAACAAGCCCATTCTGAGATGATGAAAATGCTCTGTATTTTGGAGTCATGGCCACATGGAAATACGTGTGTCAAAAATCATCAAAGTGTACGCCTCAAAGATATATTTAGCGTCTTATACTGTACACACTGTAAAATTTGATTTTTTTTTTTTTTTTGCGGCACTGGGGATTGAATTCACAACCTTGCGCTTGCCAGGCAGGTGCTTAGACTACTGGGCTAAGTTCTCAGCCCTTGTGTTTTTGAGACAGGGTCTCACTATGCTGTTCAGGCTGGCCTTGAGCTCACTTTGTAGCCCAGGCTGGTCTCGAACTCACAATGATCCGCCTGTCTCAGCCTCCCGAGTGCTGGGATTACAGGCGTGAGCCACCATGCCCGGCTTAAAATTTGATTTTTACATGTCCTCGAAAGTGACCTGAGTACTACTCCACACACACAAAGTTGTTTCTGTCTATAGAGTAACACTGTACCTCTGTACCATTTTTAACTATAGCTGTCATTTACATGAGTGTTTCTACGGCAAAATGAATTAAGTTCTCAAAAGGTAATAGCATGTATTCATCTTTTCCCATTTGTTAACATTTTAAGGGGGCAGAGTTTATATTTCTGGGCATCTTTAACTAATTAATTCTCTATCAGCACCAGAAAAAGTATTTTTTACATCAACCATTGCAATGTCCTGAACCAAAAGAAAATGTACAAGCTTTAAACAAGGATGTGAACCTGTTCTTGCTATTCATAAGTCATTTAAAAACTGAGTGTAAGGGCTGGGAATCTAGCTCAGCAGTCTAAGTGCCTGCCCGGCAAGCGCAAGGTTGTGAGTTCAATCCCCGGTGCAGAAAAAAAAAACAAAAAAACCCCCAAAAAACTGAGTGTTTCGATGTCATGAAAAAAAATCAAATGAATCAATCTATAAATCTGAATAAAACTGTAATACTTTATAGTTTTTATTTTATACCACCCTAATCTGAACACCATGAGATAGGCAGTTATAATTCTCTCCTCATAGTACTTTTAAAAACACAGAAAGAGTAAATGACTAAAGTCATATTTTTGACAGTTGTATTAAAGTACTCCTGATTCTCAAAATAGTATTTTTTACTACTATCTCAGGCATACTGAGAATCACTTTTCATTTTTATAAGACATTTGGTACTTAACAGTAAAGGACATTTTCATTTCAGACTTAGAATTGAGCCAATTTCTGAGGGATGTGTTATATTTTAGCTGCTGCACCAAAAATAATCTTTATTTCACAGGCACATAAATTTGAAAATGACAGACTCAACTTCATGACTATAAATTGTTGAAATAATATATGATAAAGCTTGACTTTTTATTCTGCTATCACTGGCATATGGTCAAGAACAGTGTATACATATAAAGTTTTGAGTACACTACAAATAACTATCTTTTTACTCTTTCAGAGTAAATTGCTGACCTGCTGACCGACCACCCTTTAATATCTTAATATGTACTTAAATACAAAAAAGGCCATTCTCCTACACGATTACAATGTAACTGGAAACTAACTTTAATATATTAATACTATCTAATTTTCAAACTACATTCAACTTTTACTGATTATATCCTAAAATGTTGTATCAAAAGGATCCATTCTGAACTATCAACTGCACTTGGGTATAGAGTGTCTTTATTTTACTTTAGGACTGTTTCTCAAGTTTTCCTTTATTTTTGTAACTTTGACACCTTTTGGATTACAGAATGGGTACTTATAGAATGTCTTCAATTCCTGTTTGGTATTTCCTTGAGATTATATAGCTTATGCACCTAAAAAAAATTTTTTTTTTCAATATTCAGCTTACTATCTTTGGCAGGAAGATACATAGAACTGATGCTGCATTCTCATTGCCACCTACTGGGGCACTCGATGTTGATTCATCTGGTTATTGAGGGTGTTCTCTTTGATCACCTGATTGTAAAAAGTGATGTTTGCCAAGTTGTTTCATCATATACTTACTCTTTCCTTCTTTGCGATTAACATGTATTTGGGAGGATTGTATTCTGTAACTATGTAAGATCCTGCTCTTTGTTAGACATTTTTTAAATGAAAAAGATAAAGCAATTTCATAACCAAACAGTGAAAATAACAACAGTTATTATACTGTGTATTATTATTTTCAAAGTAGAGTATAAAACAAAAGATTTTTACAAAGAAGAAAGGTAACAGCACACAACTTTTTTTTCAATGAACTAAAAGAAACCAATAGTATAAATGAAACAAATTAACATTCACCAGATTTTAAAATGATCAACTGTTAGCTGCACAGATGTATGGTTTCCTGCTTTATTTGGTAGATTAATTTGTTACTAATGCTTGATGCTCAAGTTGTCCCAGATTTGTAAGTGGGAATTTCTTCAAACTGGTTTCTCTGTGTAGGTGTTTTCATCATGTCTCCATCATTCTTCGAGTATTCCATTGTTTTCCATTACAAAACACTTTCGAGTTCATCTTATACTTTCTCTACACTAAATCTGGGACCAACTATTTCTTCATTTAGTGGAGAATAGTATTTCGAAGGCAAAAATTATGTATCAGCTACACATTACGATTAGAGTATGACTGCTTCCAGGTTCTCAACATACACAGAGAATATAAGCATATATAAACATATACACATACGCTTACTTCTGTATTCATTATCGATTGGTGAAAACCAATAATACCACAACAAACCTCAAATTCCATTCCGATACTCCAGCATTCACTTTCATTTTCTCCACTTCTGTATTTGTAACTTTTCCCCTCTGACTGAGAGGCTTCATTACCTTTAATACATACTTATTTGATCACCCACCCCATGTGTAGCATTCTCCGATCTTCACCGCTATCCCTCCCTCACACAGATAACTTCATTCTCATTCGGCCGTGACTACCCTTCTAAGCTGGTACTTCCCTCTTCCAGATCAAATTGGGGCGTATCACTTGCTGAGCCCACCCCACAGGGACACCTTCCTTACCTGCTCAGACTGCCACACTACATTATCCTCCCCTCCGTATGGACAGTCTTAGTCTACTTGAATTCTGATGCCCTGCAACGACCTGCTTGCTCCCACAGCACGGACCCTCTCTTTACCTTGCTTGTCCTCTCATTCTCCATGCAGACCATGCCTGTGCATGGATGCTCTATGCACCTGGCTTGGTCTCCAACATCCACATTAGGTTGCTCATCTTTCCCTGCCTATTCAGGTTTAGACACTCCTTTTCTAGACCAACGTTGTCCCACCTCCTCTCTCTCTCGAGTGTGGGGAGCCAACTAGCTCTATCTCAGCTAACACTATTATGACTAGAAGGGAAAAAGGATGGTTTCATCCATGCATTTAAGTCAGCAGAATTAAACATGTTAATTCACTCTCAATTGTACAAATAGTCATGTAAATTACCCATTATGTTATACATCTACACTCAGCAAGTGAGAGCCACCTTAGACAAAAAGAAGAAGTATAAATTGAGGATGCTCAAGTTGGAGGTTAAAAGGCTTTAAAAAATTCCCAGTCATTAAGTGTACAAACAGGGTTAGGAACTTCACTGTTTTATATTAAAACCCACACATCAGTAAATTCTACGAGACACTTCTTAAAGGTATGTTCTATAATTTCTAGCAGGCCACTGAGACTTTCATTCTAAACGGTCAATTATTACAATAGAATCAATTCAGATTTTGTAAAAAGCTATAAATAGAAACTATAACTCACAACATTTATAACAGTCACACAAAATAAGTTAGGGCGCTGTAGACATGCTGTTACTTACTTTATCTACACAATCATCAAAAAATGCCAGGCTTGCATCTTTATCACTTACAAAAGAACATTCCTCAATAAAGCGAATAAACATTTGTGTTTTGGTCATCATGTTATAAAATTTTTGATGTGACCGGTCCCGGCTTCTTAAGAAAGCTGTTGAACACGAACACATACTATGAGAACATGCATCATTTATCGATTCATAGAATTTTTGAGATAGAAGAAACCATGGTCAACATGTCACCACTACCTTCTCATACTCCCAAATATTTCTCAGAAAAAGAAGCTAAGATTCCTGAGTGGGAAAATGACCCAACAAATAAGAAGCAATAGGAAAGGAATATAAACCCAGATATCTCAAATTTTCATCCAGAATTATCTTGTGTGCTCACTATCTTGAAGGTTACACATAAACTAATGAATTTGAAAATATTTTTTAAATTGCTGGTTATGGTCAAGTTCTTGACCATATTATGGTCATATTATTTGGTCATATTATGAGCACATGCATACTCTCATGTTACACCCTCTCCTTATACACAATCTATTTCTATTTAAAGTAGTAGCATGTTCCTTCTAATGATCATTTATTTTGCCTTCTTTCTTGTTTTGTTTTGTTTTTGAGATAGGGTCTCACTAAATAGCCCTGGCTTGCCTTGAGGTTGCAATTCTGCCTCTGTTACCCAAGTAGCTGGGATTACAAATAATCTACTTCTTCAGATCAGAATGAAAGTGAATTTCCTGATTTCTCTTTACTGATTATGCTCAGTTATACTGTTCTTGGCCTTCTTTTGGGTCCATGAACTCAAGTGATTTCCTGCTTGAAGAGCTTGCAAAAACTTCTCTGCCTGAAACACTCTCTTTTCCTTTGTTTGGCTAATTTGTATTCACCTTTGAGATCATGGTTTAGACCATTTTTTCTTCAAAAAGGCTTTCATAATTTAAAGTTGTATACTAAAGTTGTTCACTCATATATTCTAATTGTGCATCCTTTTGACTATAAGCCCTGTGAGAGAAGAGACTAGGGCTCCCTCTCCATTTTTTTCATACCTGTATCTCTTTTGCATACTAATAAATACCTAATGCACAGCATTTGGAAGCATTAACATGTGCTTATTAAGTTTTCTTTCAGATATTAAACACTACAAAAAATAAATATGTATTAGGACAGCAGTTGTACTCTGGGGCTTCCCAACCTTTTTTTTTTTTTTCCATTCTGTGGCACCAACAGTAGTATTTATAAAGCACACTGTAATAAAACAAAAAAGGCAGCTCAAGCCTGGTGGTAACCAATCAGGGGTTCCTCTGCCTGTCTGCCCCGAAAGATAAGAAAGTACAGTGGTGCCTCAAATCACAATCTTAATTCATTCTATGATTCTGGAGAAGGTGCCCATGTCTCTATTCATGTGGGAAAAATGGCTGTGGTCATGTTTGTCACCCAAAGCAGAGTTTGCCAACAAAACCAAAATTCTGCCAAACATTTCTGTTTGCAAACCAAACTGTTGGCAAATGAAAGTGTTCATGAACCAAGGCACCACGGTACTGGTATCTCAACACACAGCACAGTGAAAAACTATGTACATGCCTAGGAGGCTCTTCTTTTCAAATAATTTCTTTTGTGTATCTTGCTAATAGGATCATATATAATGTGCCAGAGAAAGAACTACTCCTATGGAAATGGATCAAGAGAATTGGTATTCACACATCCTTCAAACAAGTATGTACTTTGAGAAATATGAACTAATAATCCAGAGAGCAAGTAAATCATCACAAAGTGAAGCTCAGTAAAATGAAAAATATAAAAGTATGAAGTCACTCACCTTGGAGGGCGAAGAGAGAGGCTGCATCTGTTGCTGTCTCAGAAGGGGCTTGTGTTATTGGCTTTAAGTATGATCTATACCCTTTTAAAATAGATGCCATGAAAAACAAAAATGCCTCTTGGATTTCCAAATCTATCATATGCAATCTCTTTCCAGAATTAAAATCATAATCATTCATTGTTAAATCCATTAGTCCATCATCTCTTGGTCTCTGCTGCACTGTGAGGAAACACAGTATTAGTGTTTTCTCCAAACTGTTAAAACTAATACTCTAATAGTATCAATGCGAATTTGTTGTGTCTTCAAAAGGGCTCATATCACCTCAACTATTTACACAGCTTCATAGTATGTAAGCCTTATGAAAGTATGTTGTATTATTTTTTAAGCTCTGTTGAATATACTTTATGCAAGTTAAACATAAAACGTATTCCTGCTTGTCAACCAAAAAAAAGTTCATGTCCATATCAACTGGACACAGGATTAAAGCAACAGCCACCCCCTACCACCCCGCTGCAACCTGACTACCACTTTTAGTAAAATGGCTCCAGGATAAACACACAGGGACTAAAATATAAAAATAACTCCCCTTCTTCCAGGACAACTCAGTGCTAAAACCAATAGGTAATAAAAGAATAACTTTACAGGAGAATGGTCTGTGAAGACAGCACTTTAATGAAGTAATTGAAGGGGTATCTTCATCAATAATGAGATAAATTGAAATGGGGCATCTGATAAGAAAGCAATGAGAGGAATACATCATCCCTTCTGCAACATTCCTGCCAAAGATGCATGACCTGCATCGACCATGAGGATACTCAACCTTCACATCATGGATCATTCTGTGATAGAAAGTGTAACTTTAAAAAGTATCAAGAAATAGCCAAACATGGGAGCCCACGCTTAAATTCCCAGAACTCTAGGAGGTTGAGATAGGAGGCTCACAAGTTTAAGCCTATTCTAGGCAATCTAGTAAGACACTATCTGAAAATTAAAAGGCAGTGGAGATTCAAAATGTAGCTCAGTACAAAGGCTCTGGATTTAATCCCAAGCATTCTAGTATTACCAAAAAAAAAAAAAAGGATTGAAAAGATGAAGGAAAACTGAAAAATTGCTTTCAAAGAAAGAATACTGAAGAGATTTAAAATATGTTTTATTCAGAGGTAACAGGGAATCTATTCTCAAATGATTCCCAAAAAAAGTTTTGTGATTTCTCCAAAGTTTAAGGATTTTTTTTATACTATGAGGAACAATTAATCATCTTAGAGAGTTTGACAGTTTTTATTGTTTAATAGCGACTATAAAGAACACAGGCTCTGGGACCAGAACACACAGGTTTTAATCCTAGCTACTTCCTTTCCCTCAATATTTATTCTCATACTTGTAAAAGAAGAATGTATGTGAAAGTGCTATGAGACACAAACTAATACAACATTCAAGCACGAGTACTATATTATTCAAGTGTCTGTAGTTTCAAGCTTTAAGATTCTGCCCTTTGCTAGAGCTGAATGAGCTATTTCATTGATTTTAATAATACTTAAATATTGCTACAATAGCTGCTGAACTTGTCAGTTTTTCAAAAGAACAAGTACTTTCAGAAAGCAGTTAGCTTACTAAATGTATACAATTTATCTGTTCCAAAAAAGTAAATCTTGTTAGGTTGATGTCATTTTTTTCATATCTCAAAAAACTTTTTAAAAACTGGGCATTGAATTCAGGGCCTTGCACATGCTAGGTAAGTGTTTGACCACTGAGCTGCGTCCCCAGCCTTTTGAAAAATTCTGAGATAGGATCTTACTAAGTTTCCCAGGCTGGCCTCAAAGATGCAATCCTCTTACCTTTGCCTCCCCAATATCTGGGATTACAGGTGTGCATAACCAAAAATATTCCAGTAGTTTTGAAGTTACTATGGACTTATTTACGTGTTACCAAATTTACTCCGTAAACACTGTCTTTTTTCCATTCCTTTCCAACCCTCAAAGGTGTACGCAACTTCCTATGCTTACATTTCAGTAACAAATAAAAACCTTACAGATTGCTACATCACTACTGACCATGCTTCACAACAATAAATACTGTATTAGATTAGATTAGTTGGGCATGGTAGTTCACACCTGTAATCCCAGCACTCTTGGAGGCTGAAGCAAACTAAAAGTTCAAATGTACTGTGGGCAACTTGGTAAGTAAGTGATACCCTGTCTCAAAATTTTAAAATTTGAGAAAGGCTGGGATGTAGCTCAGCATGAAGTTCCCAGGGAAAAAACAGTATTAGATTAAAAACTCTGATGGGCCACAGTTGTTACACCAAAAGAATCAAATAAAGAAATAAAGCCTTAACTGTTACTAGTAATTCTAGATTGCTATCAAGATATACTTACATAATTTTTCCTAAATATTTCATGTCCTAATCTGTTTTCATTTTGATTAATTTCATTCATGCTTTTGGCAAACTTATCTTCAAACTATCCAAAGTAAGCACAGGTTAAAAAAAAACCAGAGCAGCTTTCACCCCACTAATCATCACCCTTTTCTAACGTAGTTCAAATCATTTAACTTAGATTTTCAAAACTGATTTTATATAGTATGTATGGTGAAAATATACAAATTAAACCTTTTATTTTTTTTCATGCTATTTGAATAATGTTAGAATTAAGCAAAATAATCACCTTAATATACTTCAGAATTTTATTATTCTAAGATGGTTCTATGAAAATCTGCTGGATATAAAATACCTATTTTGCAATCCCCCATTCAGCATCTAACAAATTTTGTTTTAAAGCTCATTTGCCTTAAAGATTGTAAAAATGCTTTCCTTTAGATAAATTCTTTTGTAAGTAACACGAGTCCCTTTCCCATATTAAATTCTATTCTTTAAGCTATTCACTTACATTTGGCAAGTTGCTGATGCAAATTATTCAGTGTGTTCATCAGATTTTTACATGGCTTCTTTGGAAGAATCTTCCAGGCTACATTCTTCTTGTCACCAGTTCTGAGATTAAATGACAATGACAATAAATTTGTTACACAGACTTTGAGGCAAAATAAGTATCTGCTAAATTTTAAAAAGGGGAAAGAGAAAATACATTGAACCAAAAAATTAAACATGTACAGAATACTTAATGAGGAAAATACTATAGGGGTAAATTGGGATGCTGAATAATTTAAAATTAACTTATGTAAGGGTAGCACCTTCTATTAAATATAGCATAAATAATTATGTTGGTATTGAATAGATTATACTCACATTGGAATCATGCTAATTACCACAAGATTTAATTTTTTTTCCCTTTGCTTGTATCTAACATTAGATTTTTGTCTTAAAACAGTGGTTAAGTTTCACTTTTTATTCTGTATTGTGCAGTTACACAATGAAGTAATTAGATTTAGAAATAGTCAATTTAAGTGAATAAATGTATTAGTTAGGCTTTAGAGCTCTGCTTTTTTCATGTTTAGATCAGTTTTTTCTGATTCTTCTGTCCTCACTGTGACCATGACTACACAGCTGAAACAGTCAAACTTATTTTTGCAACATATGGTATATTACTGTGTGGTGTCGGGGACTGGGCTGTGTAAGGGTTAAGGTGCTGACCACAGTGTTCTGGACACCAAAGATAACACCACAGCTAGAGGAGAGCAGTAACTGCCAACCTGAGATAATGACAGTTCTCTCAATTAGCAAGATTTGCTGCTTAGAATGTCTTTGATCCTTTGCTTTACAAGGCCTTGCTCAGCCTCCTATGCCTTTACCACAGCTTTTCCCTTCACTTTCCTTCTCATCTCCCTCTACCCGCTCCCCCCTCTACAATTTGGTTGAAACCCAATAAATACAAGCAATCCAGATAAGTCTTTGTCTTAGCTCCAAGAGAATTCCGATCTTCCTGGACCCCAAAATGATATCACATTGTCTATTTAAGCCTTCGTCATATTCCTGTTTTAGAAGATTGGGGGCCCAGCCAAACTCCCAATAGTTTGATGTGTGTTTTGTTAGGTTTTTTTTTTTTCCCCCTCTCTGTCTCCAATATTTAACATTTTCCTAATTAAAAATAGATTAATGTGAAAATTAATTTTAATCTTTATTTAAGAGTATTTAAACACTTACTATTGGAAAACTTAATATTAGACACCTAACATCTTATTAGTGTATTTCTCATTGTAAGATTTTTCTTATATATTGCAAGTAAAAACACTGTAGAAAATAAAATTATGATCACCTTTTATCTGTAAGTAACACAAGTCCTTTTCTCATATTAAATTCTACCCTTTAAGCTATCCACTTACATTTAGCAAGTTGCTGGTGCAAATTATTCACTGTGTTCATCAATGTGTTCAATAAAGTTATGATCCATAGAGATCAAAATATTTTGGTGTACTTAACATAGTTTCCTAGCTTCCTAGAAGTAGAAAAATTATTTTTGCTTTCAGAAAATAAATAATCTGTGCAATTAAGTTACTTAAATAAAAGATAATATTCAGAAATACTGTTATAACTTTAGAAGAAGATGCCTGCTACGAAGTGCTGCTGTTTCCAGACAGACTCTGATAATCTCCTCCATCAGAGGCACTACAGCACGGATGGTCTCTAAACCACACACAGGGTAGAAGAACAAAAGTCCATAAAGCACTGTAAAGCTTTTGAACTTAACTATTTCTTTGTTGGGTCCACTATTTTCTATTTTAAAAGATTTCTTTCTATTTCAAAAGTAATGAATATTTATTTTAGTAAACTGGAAAAATGCACAGAAAATGAGAAGAAAAGTGATTTTGAGTTACTCAAGTTCTAACCACCAAACTCAGTATAGATGAGTAGTAGTGGATCTACTGAGCTTTTCTATTTCTTCTTTAATGTTTCCTAAACTGCCCTAGAAAAAAGGACAACTATCACTTTGAAAACTAAACGAAGAAAGTTTAGCCAACAAAGGATAGGAAAGTTTGAGCCAACAAAGAACAACTTCCCTGAAATTTATCCTATAGTTCTATAAATCAGAAGAAAAATTAAGGTAAGACCAAA